>JAGFMF010011574.1:6101962-6117751 GCA_019455555.1 Galemys pyrenaicus | reverse complement strand
CCCTATTGTAAAGAGTGCTGCTATAAACATAGGGGTGCAGGTATTCTTTTGAATCAGTGTCTTTGTGTCTTTTGGGTATATTCCTAGGAGTGGGATTGCAGAGACAAATGGTTATCAGGGTTTTTGTTTTGTTTTATTTTTAAAGATTTATTTTTTATGCATACAAGAGCTGGGGTACAGATCAGTGTAGGGGTAGGTGAGATGATTCACCAGAGGGTGGGTAGCAGAACAGGCAGATTGAATGAAGTACACTGCTGAGGCAAGCAGCGGGCAAGGCAGCTGAGGTCTGCTGCATCATGTGGATCCCCTCCCTGGCCAGGGATCGAACACACACTGCTGTGCCGCAGATGCTTCACAATGCGGCACTCAACCCGCTGTGTCACAAGGGAGGCCCCAGTTATATAGAGTTTTTAGAGAGGAGATTGTTTGTCCAGAACCTCTAATTCTGTGTCTGGACAAAAATTCATCCTTTGGATAAAGCAGTTGGGAGCAAGAAGGTCAGGAGAAATTGAATGATCTCAAAGTTTTGCTCTCTGTTTTGATGGGTCACAGTTGAGCTAACCCAGATAGCACATTACTCCTTACAATCAAGTTATTTGACTAATGGACTGTACTGCCACTGATTTCTACAAAGAAACACAAAATAAGGATTCCACATGAATCATGGAACCATACCTTAAGTTTAAAGGTTTTTTTTTTTTTAAAGATTTATTTATTTATGCATACAAGCACTGGGGTACAGGCCAGAGGTGTGGGGGGTGAGAGGATTCACCACAGAGAGCGGAGAGCAGAACAGGCAGATCAAGTGAAGTACACTGCTGAGGGGAGCAGCGGACACAGCAGGAGAGGTCCCCTGCACTATATGGGTCCCCTCCCTGGCCAGCAGCAGGGATTGAACTCGTGCTGCAGCAGCTGCGATTTGCTTCATAGTGAGTTGCTTAACCCACTGCGCCACCAGTGAGGCCCAAGTTTAAAGGTTTAATGGGAGGTAATAATAAGCACAAATTTAGAGAAGCTTATTCTAGAAATTAGGGATTTTAATGATGGCAAGAAATTTACACAATAATTTTAAGCTAGTTGTGATTTTTCATAAAAAAATATTCATATTGACATGCTGTATAAAAATCATTTAAATATAACATCTATATACACTGTTAAACAAAATTTATATTGTTTCTGAATAGTCTTTCCAGAACATTTTAGGATTTTTTCCCAGTATTTATAATACAATGACCATGACTATAAAAAAGTAATATTTATGATATGTTAAAATAATCTTTGTTACATTTCCTGTGTAAAGAAAGTTCAAATATAGGGCCTCTCAGTAGGGGGTCTAAGATTGATCCCAGGCTAGGTAGCTAATCCATATAAGGTACAGCAAACCTCTCCTGTCTCACCCACTGCTCCCCACAGCAGTGTATTTCAGTTATATCTGCCTGTTCTGCTCCTTGCTCTGTCTCTGGTGAATCCTTACACCCTCTGTACCTCTAGCCTACACCCCAGTCTTCTATGCATAAATAAACAAATCTTTAAAAGATGTTCAAATGTAGCTTATTCCTGTCTTTATTAGGAATGATAAAATTATGCTAACTATATGGTGAAATAAACTTTTTTAAAAGTAATATTGACTTGTAAAATACTCTAACTTGCAAACTTTGCAATTTGTAATAAATCATCTCATGCTAAAATGGTGCAAACAAATGTTTAAACAGCATATTTTGCTGTGATCTTCACAGATTTTTCTCCCAATGATATAACAAAGTTCAAATAAGTATATTTTCCATAATTAAAGAGTTATCATTAAACACTTTTAGCTAAGCTGGATTTCTGTTCAGAATAGCACAATATCTCATATTCTATTCAGTTGAGCGGATCTTGAATATCAAAATTAAATTTTAACATGATTAATGCACTGGAGTCTCAATTCTGCACTGTCTGAGGCTCACTTATCAGTGTGCTTAAGATTTTTCATATCTAAATATGGCTTTAATGCTTTATTATTATTTGCAGAAACACCTTTCATTTGCCAGAAAATATTTTTACAAATGATAACTAATGGTATTCTTTTATTGCTCTTAAAAGTCATTTTCTCTTGTATATTATTCTAAGGATTTATTCCATGACATATAGTTAATGTGGCTCTTAAGCAGTGAAAAAATGTTCTACATCACTCTGCGTATTTTTTTCTGTTTTTTTTTTTACATTCTTGGGACAAAGATAAACTTACAGGAAAATTCTAGTTGCTATTGTCCACATGCCTTTTCTCCAATTCTGAGAAATGTCATTTAACTTAGTGTGCAGGGTCACACCTTCTCTGACACTGGCTGAGCCTGGCAGCCTTGGCAGGAAACCTTGACAGCTTGTCAAGCCCAAGGCAAATGCATGTAATCTTTCCTTCCAGTAATTAATAATTAATTATTACTCATTAATCTTTAATGAATGGTAGTTTGGAATAATCTAGTCTTTAAAACATGAGAAAAAAACACAAAGACATTCTTATTTCAAAAGGCACTTTTAAGTTCAGGACATTTACAAGTCAAACTAATCCTGGGGCTAATTGTGAAAATCAATGAGATAAAAAACATACAGCATGTACAAAATCAGTCACACATGGTCACAGAACCTCTAAACTGTTTCTCTTGTGGAAAACTCTCAGCGTCTCCAGAGGTCTGCATTACAAGGCACACCTCTCTTCCAAGGTACAAAAAAAAAAAAAAAAACACTGTGCAACAGCAGTTTTGCTTTCTAGAATGGCAGGTTTTCTCTTAAGCTGAAAGAAGTGGCTTTCTGGAACACTGACATGTGATTGCTATTATCTGCTCTGTCAGAGAGTTTTTTTAAACAGTAGAAAGACTTTTCTTGTAAAATACAGGAGAAATGGCTGATGGAATCATTTTAATAAATGTGAATCATTAGATGTTATTTGTATTCAGCTTTGTTCTTCAGGTATTCACAGTGTCACCAGTTGTAATGACAATGTGTTGAGTACTTCCTTGATGGGGAAAAGCTGAAACACCTTTTTCTTGACATTTATAAAAATGGTGAAAAGAAGTAAAAAAAAAAAGTCCTTTAAAACTATTTAAACTAATGATAGTCCCCAGTCTGAGGGAGATAATTCTCCTTCTGTTCATGTAGAAATCATTTCAGAATTTCTCAACACAAAGGGAAAATAATCCCTTTACAATCACTCTGCAAATAACAGGAGATGACTAAACCCTGTGTGTGTGTGTGTCTGTGTGTGTGTTTACACACATATATATGAATGTGGGTTAAGGTTTGCAAATACAAATATTCATCATTATCCTTATTTTTTCTGGCTAATATCATATACAATATTATATTACAAGGTATAATTCTCTCTAGAAATGTTCCAGCGAGTGAAGAATTACATCTTTTAGATTCCCTTCATCTGCCCTCCTATTTCCTCACTCTCACATTTTAGATAATTAGGTTTGATTATTCTAGAATAAAGGCTAAATCAATTTAGAACCAAAGATTTTATCTTTCTTAACTATGGTATTTCTTTTGTGTTCAGATAGTTTAAGAGTAAATGTCAACTAAGTAACATGGTATGCAGTCATTGATTTATGTATCTGAGACCATCTTTACAGTAAAGAATATTTCAAAGATCATACATGTTTCTTTTAATTTCCATAAGTAAATATATATATATTCTTTTTTTACCTCTAGTTTTATGTTGGTATGTCACCATTCTTCCTGATTATTTAAAGCAAATTTTACTTTAAAATTCTCAATGGAGCTCATTATTCTCTGACACCTTGAATTTATATATATATATATATATATATGATTCAAGTTCTTCATAAGCACTTGTCTGCAGCTTTTATATTATGGATAAATATAGCATTGCATTTCTCTTTCCTAATTTCTTTTAGAAGTTACTCTATTATCTTCTGACATAAAAAATAGCTGTCAAAAATTATGATATTGATTTGATTTCTCTCCTTAGCATTAGACCTGTTATTTTTTGCTCAGAGGCCACATAAAGTTTGTTTTACTTACAGTTCAATAATTTTATCCTCGCACTTCTCATTGTTGATCTTGGTAGATCTCCAGTATGGATAACTTATACAAACACATATATCTTTTTTTTTTTTAATTTTAGAAAACCGTGTATCATAGTTTGTAGTACTTATTTTCCATTGTATTCATTTCTTCATTGAATATTTCTCTTATTAACAAATATACTGTTTTTCTATTTTGTGTATATTATTTACTTTCAAGGTTTTTTTTTCTTTGTATATGAACTTTTTAAATATTTTTTTTCCTTCTGAATTACAACACTATATATGATTTAGGGGCATAAGTTCACACCTCTCCAGATGTCTGTTACTGTACCACACCTCTTCTTCTTGCAGGTCCTTTGTGTATTACTGTCTTTGTGGTCACTGATTTGATCCACCTTCCATAGTTTTCTCTAGAATTTTTGATCTCATATCAATAACTCTTTACATCCCAAATTTGTTATTTTCTTATTTAAAGTTTCAATTTCTACCTTATATTTGTTCATCTTATTTCTGAGCACATAAGCTTATATTTTTGTTGTTGTCGTATCCTCTGATTAACTATTTTTTTAGTTTTCTTGCACTACTCTAACTTGTTATTATGTTTTTTTTTCCTCTCTGTCACAATTTTGAATAAGCTATCTGATAGGAAGATGCATTATTCACCTTAAATTAAGGAGAATGATGAAGATTTTGAATAAGAAATGAGTAATTGGAAGGCAATCAAAGGAAGAAAAGTTAGGATATTATTCTTTTTTTTTTTTTTTTAAGATTTATTTATTTATGCATACAAGCACTGGGGTACAGGCCAGAGGTGTGGGGGTGGTGAGAGAATCCACCAGACAGAGCAGGATGCAGAACAGGCAGATTGACAGGAACACACTGCTGAGGGGAGCAGTGGGCGAGGCAGGAGAGGTCTGCTGCGCCATGTGGGTCCCCACCCTGGCCGGTGGCAGGGATCGAACCCCTGCTGTAGTGGCTGCGGTTTGCTTCACAGTGCGTTGCTTAACCCACTGCGCCACCAGGGCGGGCCCAAAAAAGTTAGGATATTTTTCAAGGGGCATGTCTTTATAGTTGGATTCTGAAGAGAAAAGGTCAGCTCAAAAGTGAGAATGTCTCCAAGATGTAAATATAGGGCTTCCTTGAGGTGAATATCGAATAGTCAACTGATGTGATACTACACACAGAGTTAATTGCTCAGGTGCCATTAGTACACCCCTTGGACATAAGAGACCACCACAGACTGACTGCACAGGCGTGAAAGAGAAGAGAGTGATTCATTGAACAGACTCTCATTGGAGAGAAGTGTCTAGATGCTAATTGGTGGCACAGATAGTAAGACTGCTGGTTTAGTCAGGAACCCTGGGGAAACAGTGTAAAAACACACATCTTTGTATAAGGGGAATCACAGACAAAGCAGTTGGGGTGCTCCACCCAGACCAGGTGTTTGGTGAGGGAAAGAACAAAAAAAGTCTTCTAGATTATGCCTTTCCTCCCCTGCTCATGGGCACGGTTCTGACCATGTGAAGCACAGTGAGGATACAGATTACGGAGTCTTAGATCTAGGACCCCGGAGAGTTGGGATATCAATGATAGCACAAATATGAACTGCATTCCCCCATTCCTAGAATATTCACACCAGTAGCTAGAACCCTGCATCTCCCCTACACTGACTCAGAACTGCTAAAATAGGATTTAGTACCAATGGAAGCCAGCAAGTCAATAAAATGATGAAAGTACTATCAGCTGGAAAAAGCAAAAGTAGTTCAACTCTCTAAGTTATTGTTACAGATATTAAAGTGTGTGTGTGTGTGTATGAAATTTAAAGCAACAAAATGAGTAAAACAAACAAACAAAACAAAAAAAAACCCAGAAAACAAAAAAGGGCACCTTGAAACTACAAGGAAGTGTGACAGCATAAGAAGAGAACAATTCTTGTACATTTATTTCTGGGGGAAAAAATGGTGGAGCATCATGGAAAAAATGTGTGAATTAGAAGTTCTTTCTGCATATATGTAAGTTAATAAAAAATAGTCACCAGATAAGGAAAAGATGAAGACACAGGCAACTGGTATGATAATTGCTCAAGTTAAGATTTTGGTAGTGGTAGCAGGAGATTGGCAGTACAACTCAGGAATATAGCTGCTGAACAGTTAGAAGAGCTAGCATAAATGAGACTGAAGAAAAAAACAGTAAGATTTTGTATATGTGCACATATATTAGTAGAAAAGTTCAATACTTCATAACAGTTTACACTTAACTAGGAGAAAGGTCATCTAATGGCTTCATAATGAAGATGAACAGATAGATAAATTAAGGAGAATAGTAAAGATTTTGAGTAAGCAGTGAGTAATTCGGAGAGTAATAAAAAGAAGGAACAGTAGAATATTTTTCAAGTGGCAAAATGACTCTATTGCAATTCAAGATAAATTTGTCCTAGAAATAATCTACAGGGTCAAGGGGTGTTCGTAATTTAAAAAAAAAAAAATTCTCATATTATCTGTCTATTTCATCAGGTTTGTTTTATTATCAGATTATTCTGTTGAAAAATGACTTAAGTAGACATGCACATATTAATATATTTTATTTCTTGAAGAAAAAGGGAAATTAATTAAGTCATTATTCACATGTCTTTATATTCATATGCCTTGTAGTCTAATTAGCTATCAAATGAATCTATCAGAATGACTTCATCACATCTTCAATTTTGAACTTTAAAAGTGTTCTTTTACAGTTATACATAAATATGGGTTATACAATGTAGTTATAATCTCACTATATTTATCTATAGATCTATAAAGATTTTACTTGTGGAATTAACACAATGACACTTCCTTAATGGTAAGTGTAGAAATGTTTTATGATGGTAATTTCTCTTCTAATCTATAATTAACCAATAAATATGACAGAAGACCATTATATTTGAGTGCCAATAATTAGTGATTTTATATTTATATGATTTAGTAAATGAGATTCTCTTACTGCTAGTGATAATTTCATTCTACAAATGGGGGAAATTCAGAGTTTACAGCTTCTTCTGAGTCACTAAATCCTACCACTTATCACTAGAAGCAATAATTTGGACAACAGAGTGAGAGAATCTACTTACAGAAGTGAGCTTCCAAGAGAAATCTGTGATATTTGGTTAACACACCTAGGATAATGAACTTGCTTGCTTTCTCTCTGTCTCTCAACTTCATCCCTATTGGGAAAATAAAATCTATACTTAGCTTAATATTGATGATTCTCTTTATATCACAAAGTCTAAGAAATCAAAGATGAGCAGCTTTAACATCCAAAAATAAAGACACCTCTGTGCAGCAGGTTATTTTCTATATTCAGAATCTTTGCTAATCTAACAGGTTGTATGTAGCCAAGAGATAATACTTAAAAATAGAGTTTTCATTTGTATGAAGTATATAATAACTATCTCCATTTTAAAGGTTTGTAGGACAATTAAAATACCTGCTTCACCCATCGTTATCACTTAGTAATGTTAACATTTAGTATTATTGTTACATATGACAATATATTACATTTCTTCTTTTTTAAAAATATGTTTCTTCATCTCTATTCAGTGTTATTCATTTCCACAAAATTAACATTGAATTATATGTGAGTAGATGATCTCTTGGAAGACAATGATAAATTACTGTGTTTTTTTTTTTTTATAAAATTAGAACATATGCATTTTCTACGTAGGTTTCTATAGGAGTGATTATAAACAAAAATATAAAATATTGACCATTTTATTAATTTAATATTTGAAGAAATATTTAAATTATAATTTAGTCTTTATGTATGCATTAAATGACAAGATTGTCATCAAATTATGAACATAACAGTCAATATATTTGTGATAACTTTTCTACATTATATTAATATTAGAATTTCTTGATATTTATAAAAAATGACCACCTGAATCAACTGTCAAGAAAGTCTCAAATAACATTGTGACACTCTCATATTATTGGGTAGTGACAGAAATAAGCATTTATTCTATATGGATATGTACATTAAAATATTGCATATTTCAATATAATGTCCAAATATGTTTGTTACCAAAGCCTTTTACCAAAGCAAGTCTACATAACTTTTCAAATCAAAAGTAAAATGAGAGACTTGAGCAAGAGTTAATTTCTGATTGTAACAAGTGTTATCAGTGTTAAACTCCATGGAAACTTTCTGTTTGAACTACTGAATTTTGATGTATAAATTATGAAAATTGTAATAATTTTGACTGCTAAATTAGAGTTCGTAAAGCTATGAAATCATAAGATAAAAATACTTGTGTATTTGAATTTTTTAACTCTATTGTGAAAAGAGCTTACTACATAGTTAAAATGAAATTGATTGGATATTTTTTGGATTTTATACACAAAATTCCTACAATCCAAGAAAAATCTCTAAGTTAAAAACAAAGGCCTAAAATGAAATTTAAAGTGCTTATTAGAGGAAATGTGTCCCTTACTTTGCAAATAAAATTAGTTATATTTTAAATTATAATATAAGATATGAGATTTCTTAAGTGGTTAAAATGCCTTAGCACATTCAAGGATAAATGGAGCTTCATTTTTCTATAAATGTTCTATCCTAAATATTGATGTGTGGTTTAGTAATAGAAGACTGCACTGACATTAATTTTCCATAAGTTTTTCAAAAATAATTTATTCAGAAGAGAAAAAATAAATGTCAAAAAGAAAATTTATTTTTTGGAATGTTATACCTTTTTATACAAAATTTACAAGAAATATAGGCATTAATTTTTGATATAAAGAAAAACTACATGTGAGAACAAAATTACATTTAGAATATATATTAATTGATGTGTTCTATAAGCATGTGGAAATTATTATAGATAGGAAATAGCTGTTTGTATGACATTAATAATGTAAACTTGCTTCAAAATAAAATTCTCTATATCCCTGTCCTCATACATGCACAGCCTACTCCCCTGTTAGGTATATACTTTTTGCTTTCTGTTTGCCATGAAGTTAAAAGTCTATTTAAATAGGGAAAAATCAGTGATTAACAATAACAGGATAATGACAGGACAAGGATATAAGTTAATGACAAAGGCTGAAATCTGGTGTTTATACAAAAAGATCCCCTCCCCCTTGTTGAATACTTGTTCTCACTTAAAATAACTGATCTCTATTAATGGTAATAGATTAACAAAAATGTTACTATTTGGTGTTGACTTTATACATGGCCTTCATTAACACTGTTAATTTATTCTGTGAGTTCCTGAGCTTGACTTACATAAAATTGTATCTAGATGAATGATTTCATTTCCTTCTAATGCTTGGATGATTTGGAGTCATTTGGCACTTGACAAGTTACATTATGAATATTATCAGCCATGTATTAGACAGAACACTAATTATTTCAAAGAATAACATGGAAAAATAAAGTATGCAGAGTTGTTTTAGGGGGTGGTGACAGAGAAACAAGAGATGTGTCAAATAGAGAAGCTTTAAGTTAAAAAATAAGTTTAAATTTTCACTAATTGATCTCTTTTTACAAATTCAATATAAAGCAAATGCAATTCAAGAAATATACCCAGAGCTAGAAATTGCATGAATATAATGATATTGGTTTTCAAAACCATTATCTTGGGGTTAATGAATTAGACGGACGATAACAAGGATAAACAAATATTCAGTGATTGTTTCAATTGAAACAACAAATTTAGAATTTTTATTTACAGTTCTCTCATTTTATTTATTTATATCCCTATTTTATAAATGTGTTTATTTAAAACAGAGTCAGAATTTGGCATTCCTTAATTTTATACTTAGAACAAGACGATGCATCGTATTGATCCTAAGGTTATAAAAATATTCCTTTCCTTTAACATTGAATCATAGTAAAATTTACTTGGTTGGTTAATTCATTCTTATGGTTTGGTATATCTAGTGAATTGTCACATATTTTTCATAAAAATCTTGAAAAATTTCTGACAAATTAAGTTGGATTTAATTCTATTTTGCTATTAGAATCATCATTTTAATATGCCACTGAATATGCTAATTTTCACAGATCCAATAAATAGGAAATGGAAATTCATACTAAATTTATAAAATTCATACTCAGAAATGTTATAGAGTTACTCTGGCTCTTAACCCAGGCTATGGAAGGAGAAACCAGGATTTCCATGAGGCCTAACACTTTATTTCACATTCACATGAGTATGGACTCAGAGAGGGATCTTTTCTGAAAATCTGGGCCCAGAACAAATGCTGGGAACTCCTTTTATACTTCACTATCTCTACATTTGCCAAATGGGTAAAAAATTATACAAAACCATATGATTGAAGGCCAGCTCCCAGAGGAAAAGACAAGTTTTTCAGGGAGGTAACTTTTTCAAAAACAGACCAGCCTGACCTGTTATCTGACCCTTTGAAATGCAGCCGTTTAGGAGTGCTGAGACTCAGTCATGAATCTAACTTGTTAATTGTGCCTACATTGGTATGTTAATTACACTTAGGCTAAACTCTGTGATGTGGGTGGGAGGAGGGCAGTATCTTCACATCCATTTGTCCTGTAATATTTCCTCTAAAGTATATCTGCACTGTATAATGCAAGAAAATACTGACAAGGGCAAGGGAATCGATACTAGGGTCAGAATAGAATAGGAAAAGCCTCAAAAGAATAGGAGAGTTTTAAAGATCAGGGCAACAAATTCCAAAGGGGACTAATCAAACACCCCCAGGATTAGGGACAGCAGGACATTTCCTGACAAGGAAGATAAAGAAAAAGGACTCTAAGATAAGGGCTGAAATGCAAGAATGCAAGATCTAATTCTGGGCAGAAAAACATTAAGATAGAGCTAGTGAGACCACAGAGAACTGACAAATCACAGAGAGGTAGGGCTTTAGAATAATTAGGGAAAGAAGGTATATATTCCCTGAGGCTTCAACTTCAACTTCTCTGCCCCATCTTTGGACATGGAAATCCCACTTTATTTCTATTTCTTTTCTCCTTAATAAACGTTTCATCCTATTTATTTTTCTAAACAAATTTGCCTTTTTTCCGCTTGCTTGCCTGAGCATCAGCAAAGGCTGTTGATGCCAGTGAGAGGAGTTACCTTGGTTACAGTTGCCACTGCCCTCACCTCACTCTGTGGTAATCACCACAGGTTCTTGTCTCATGAAGTCATAGAAAGGAATTTACGGACATTTTAGATAAGTAAGCAAAGAGAAGCAAACTTTGTCTTGGAAAGAAAAGTTTATTTAGGAAAAAAAAGGATTAAGATTAAAGACTCCAAGGTATATGGTACCCAGAAGAGGCAAGAGAGCCGAGGTGGAGTTTAGCCTTTGGGTATATATGCCTTCTTTCCCTCATTATTCTAAAATTTTTGTAGTCTTTCTGTGATTGGTTATTCCTCGATGGCCCTACTTATTCTAGCTTCTAGAAACTTCTTTGCTCCCTGGAATCTTGTCTTTCTGGAATTTGGGGTGCCTTAGTTTGCATCCATTAGCTCCTTTATGAATGCCCTTGCCTTCTCTTTAGAAGTTTGCATTTCCCTCTCTATCCTAGGGAGGTGCTTTCCTTTCCTTTTTTCAAACCTTAATTATTCCAGGGTCTCACCTACCTATTTCTATCCCCCTAAAACTGCCTAATTATTTCTAACTTGCCCCTAGGCCTCACTGTGGCTTCTTAGACAATAGCCCCTGGTGGTCAATTGGCTGGGATTCAGCACTGCCAAAGTAGCCTGGGATCTATTTCTGTCTAGGAGACCAGAATTGAAATTATGATATCAATAAAACAAAAAGTATTTTAATGTTGCTATCAAAGAGCTATTTGAAATTACAAATTCCAGGGTTGTTCTCCCTGGGACCACTAAAGGCTCACATCTATTTATTTTACCTTCCTTTGCTTAATTGTGAACTTCTTCAGGGGCATATTTAATTCATCATTATTTTTCAATGCCTTTCCCAATACCTGGTAAAGTAACTGTTCAATTAAACATTTACTAAATACAATTGAATGGCTCTTAGTATCCTTGAGGTGTAATTTTTCATTTCAGCGTTAAGTTTCTATAACAGAATGGATCAGAATGTTTCAAATATTTAAACACAAATATTTTAAAATTCCAAGCATGATTGAAGGAAAGGAGAAATAATTAAAATTAAAAATTATATTAGAATATTCTACATTTATATAGAAAATTATAGCTTTTTTAAAAACTACAGAAATGAAATAATTGGGATGGCTTATCTTATATGTATATATATGTATTTTTAATTATTAAATTTTGGTGACATTTTCATAGATAATATTTGACAATAATTTCCTTCATTGTTTTCAGAATTGTTTTAACTCGTTGAGGTCTGTCGTGGTCCCAACATAATGTCAGGGATGTTTGCTCTGTTTCTTTGAAGAATTCCCTTGGAATTTTGATAAGGATTGCAGTGAATTTATAAATTGTTTTGTGTAAAGTAGGCATTTTGACTATATCATTTTTTCCAACCATGTGCTTATAATAAATCTAAATTTTCTTTTGTCTTATTTTAATAATGTCTTGCAGTTTTTGTTGTATAGGACTTACACCTTGTTATAGTCGTTCTGATGTATTTAATGATTCCGATGCTACTATAAATGGGATTATTGAACTTTCTCTGCTAGCTTATTATTTGCACATAGGAATAAAACATACTTTGTATATTAATTTTTCAGTTTGGCATTTTATTATATTGATTTATTATTTACGATGGCATTTTTGGAATCTTTAGGGTTTTCTTTATATATGTAATCATGCCATCAGCAAATACTGATAGTTATTCTTTTTAAATTTGGGCTATATTTTAAGTTTTTGTCTCCCCTAATTTCTTGAGATAGGTCTCCGAATACTGTGGTGAGAGTAGATAGTCTTGTATAACTGACCTTATAGGGAAATCTTTCAGTTTCTCACCATTGAGCATGATGCTAGCTGTGGGTTTATCATACATGCCCTTTGTTACATTAAGGTGTAATCCTCTAGCCCCATTTTACTTACAGATTTTATCATGAAAATGTGCTGACTTTTGTCTAATGCCTCCTTTGTATCTAGTAACATGATCATATAACTTCTCCTTTTCTTTCATTAATATGGTGAATTATATTTATTTGTAGATACTGAATCCTTCCTACATCTCTGGAATAAATTCTATTTGGCCTATATATGTGATTCGTTTACTGCATAGTGTAATTTGATTTGGTGAGATTTTGTTCATTGGGTAGTGATTGGCAGTTTTCTTTTTTCTGATATCTTTGTCTGCTCTGGGTATCAGAGTAATATAGATCTCATAAAACAAATTTGGAAGCATTTCATCTTCAATTCCTTCTAAGGGTTTGACAAGGTATTATTTTGTCTTTGGTTTGCTAGAACTCACTAGTGAAACTATATGGTCCTAGGCTTTAGTTTTGTGGAAGACTTGCTTTTCACTTTGTAATTGGCCTGTTCAGGCATTATCAAAATGATCATTTTAGGGCCTCCCTGGTGGCGCAGTGGGTTGAGCAACGCACTATGAAGCAAACAGCAGCTACTGCAGCACAAGTTCAATCCCTGCTGCTGGCCAGAGAGGGGACCTGCATGGAGTGGTAGACCTCTCCTGCTGTGCCTGCTGCTCCCATCAGCAGTGTACTTCTGTTGATCTGCCTGTTCTGCAATGTGGTGAATCCTCTCACCCCACCCCCCAACTCCTCTGGCCTGTACCCCAGCACCTGTGTGCATAAATGAATAATTTTTTTTAAAAAAAAAGATCATTTTAGTCATAGCAATATAAGGATTCAGTGCAATCTCTATCAGTTTCAATGACATTCTTCAAAGAAATGAAACAAACATTTATTAGAAACTGAGATGGGATTAAAAAAGTAGGAGGCTTATGTCTGGTGGATGTAATGATTTTAATGTGACTTGATCTGATTAATCAAATAATCTAAGTGTTTTGCTTTTTAAAAGATTATAACTTAATACATTATCATGAGTTTTTAAATCTAGAGTGAACTGATATTTCAGAATGAAATATGTAATGTACATTTTTTCATTACCATTCATAACAGTTTCACTACATAACCTAACATTTATACTTTTTTCTTGTATTGTCTGTCCCATTTTCATTAAAGAAGAAAATTAGCACAAGTTGTTCACAGCTTATAAACTGCATGACACAGAAAAGACACTCATTAACTATTGTTAGAATTAATGAGCAAATGAATACACAAGGTTAGATGGTAAGGGAAGGTAATGATAAAGGTAACTCCATTTTTGTGCACTTTCTACTTCATAAAACAATTGAACATGTCCTGAGACCTCACCTGGTCTTGTCCCTATCAGCAACTCAAGAGCTGAGACTATAACCAATAACAACTTAATTTTCTCTTATTAGGTACTGGCCAACTTCCAACAAGCTGGTGAAAAATAGAAAGCACATCCCAGTGGAAGTGATGAAGTAAAAATCAGAAAAAAAAATAGTTCAAATTTATGGCTTTAGTTGTGAGTGTTATTTTAAAATTAGAAAAGAAGGTCATAGCTAAAATAAGAAGGGGAAGAATTTTAGAATCTTACCCAAATCAGGAAAGACTGACATATTTGGGCTAGGACAATTTTACCTCTAAAACAGTAATCAGGATGCCTGAATATAGAGAAAAACTGAGGGTCTCCCTGGTGGCTTAGGGGTAAGTCTCAGTGCTATCACCATTGCAGCCTGAATTCCATGCCCAGCTAGGGAGCTAACCCACATAGGCTGCAACAGACCTCTCCCGTCTTGCCTACTGCTCCCCTCAGCATGGTATTTCACTCAATCTGCCTGTTCCTACTCTTCACTCTGTCTCAGCTGAATCCTCTCATCCTCACATGTCTGGGCAACACCCCAGTTCTATGCATAAAAAAAATTTTTAAAATCTTAAGAAAAAATAGAGACAAACCAATGGATATTATCCTGACACTTTATCCTCTGTCCAGAACAATACTGAACATTAACAAAATATTAGCAATAACTGTTTAAACTGTTGGGGTTTATTTTATTTTTATTTTAAATTATCATAATTCTTCTTCAAATCTGTTTTCCAACTGACTAGAACCAGGGCAGGTAACAGAGAGAGAACACACAGTGGGGGGTGATAGGTATAACATAAAATCTGAGGATAGAATAGTATTTCCTGTTTCTGCAGAAATATATCCATAAAAAGTTAAGTTAAAAGTGAAATGTCAGATCCACCATTGAATCATTACTGCTTACTATGTTACTATTTCTTTTCACCTTATTAATTTATATTCTAGATGTTTATCAATTTAACTTCAGCATCTGTAGGGAAACTACACTTTATAATGTAGAAACCATTAAGTAAGAATTTAATGATTTTTTTTCTTTTCTTAACCTGTTACTAATAAAATTATATTCTGATGTCTTCTATTTCCAATTATAGACATGATGGATTGGACACATTCAGAGCTGAATGAAATGGAAATAATTCCAGATATTTTCTGGACAAACCACAGATGTTATGAAATACTTCTTATAGCCTCTAATACCTTTGTTTTTACTGAATGAATATATCTACCGAAATTAGGAACACATTAAAATGTTGGTATCTTAAATTCATTTGAATTTTGATTTTTTAGATACTTTCTTATTGTTTTATTTACCTTTAATTGAGTTTATCTTTTTTTTTTTTAAGATTTATTTATTTATGCATACAAGCACTGGGGTACAGGCCAGAGATATGGGGGGGGTGAGAGGATTCACCACAGAAAGCGGGGAGCAGAACAGGCAGATCA
>JAGFMF010011574.1:6076110-6101951 GCA_019455555.1 Galemys pyrenaicus | reverse complement strand
CTGCTGAGGGGAGCAGCGGGCACAGCAGGAGAGGTCTGCTGCACCATGTGGGTCCCCTCCCTGGCCGGCAGCAGGGATCGAACTCGTGCTACAGTGGCTGCGATCTGCTTCATAGTGTGCTGCTTAACCCACTGTGCCACCAGGGAGGCCCTAATTGAGTTTATCTTTGATTAATAAATCTTATTTGTTACTGATCTTACACTAGCAAATTTTAAAGTGTTCTATTATTATTCTTTTCAATATATTTAATATTTTAAATGATTTTTAAAATCATTAAATCAATAGTTAAAATAAATTAACTGACATAAAACTCGGGGTTCTCCTTTTTGATCATGTAACTTATGGAGCAGATGGTCACTATCCTAAATGTATGTCATTTATATAGTCTTTAATGTTTTATTTCTCTGCCCCTGACTTTTTACATAGGAATAAATTTTCCTTTTATTTTTTTAACTGAGGTAACATTGACTTACATTATTGTTGGTATTTTGAAAGCGTAGACATGCTTTTTGTATATGTTGGATAAAAGTCCTTTACCAGATGTATATTTTTGTGATTTTTCCCTAGTTTACTTGGTATTTTAATGGTATGTGTCTTTTAAATTTTGGTAACTCAAATTGAAATTCTTTTCATGAATAATGTTGCTACTGTTACAGTTTAGGTTATTCAGACTTTCTTCCAGGTTTTCTTCTTTAAGTTTTATAGTTTTATATGTTCACATAGGCCTAAAACTAGTTTGAGTTAATTTTTATATAAAATATAGTGTCTTCACATGGCACAGCAGACCTCTCCTACTTGCCCGCTGCTCTCCTCAGCAGTGTACTTCAGTAGATCTGCCTCTTCTGCTCCTTGCTCTGTCTCTGGTGAATCCTCTCACCTCCTGTGACTCTGTAGCCCATCTCTTGTGTGCATAAATAAATAAATCTTTAAAAAATATATAGGGTCTACATGTAGATTCTTTTTTGGTCTAGTTTTTCCAGTATGATTCTTTGAAAAGATTACTCTGTCTCAGTTGAATTGCCTTTGCTCCATTGCCAAAACAAAACAAACAAGCAAAAAAAAAAAAAAAACAAAACCCAAAAACAGTTTATTAAATTTTCTTATTTCTCGCCTCGTATTCTCTTTGCTCAGTAAATGTTCTTTTTTCAATACCAGATTGACTAATTTGAGAGCCTTAGAATAAATCTTGAAATGCTTTTATACTTCTTTGGTATTGATTTGGTTTCTATTGTGATGCTGAACTGGAGTAGTGAACCACAGTTTCTTGAATTTTTTAAGATTCTAGTGTGAGATATTTATCTCACCGTATAGTGACAGTGTGTTAATATATAGTTGACTATAAATATTTTTGCTGATGTCACTTAGCAAGCTGAGGATATTTCCCTATGTCCTGAGTTTTCTGAGTTTTTATTAGTAATATTATTTCAATATATTATACTTTCTCCAATTGTTTTTCTGAATCAGTTTATAAGATCACATTTATTTTCTTCTTTGATTTGTAGATGTATAGATGACAATGAGTTTTTAAATTGAAAACAATCTTAAATACTTGGAATATATCCTACTTGTTCAGGATGTATAATTATATTTATGTGCTAGTAGATTTGACTTGCTCATATTTGGTTGAGTGTTTTTATATTTATATCAATTAGATATGTTGGTTTATAATTCTCTTACAATTTTTATAATGACTTTTTTGTTTGGGGATTGCAAACTGAAAATAAACAGTCAATACCCCTTTGGTAGTCTAATTGTAGAAAGTTTAGAAACTGTTATATATAATCAGAGGAATGATAGTTTGTATTGAAAATGAAGTTTACATACAAACTACCTGATTTTGAATATTTGAATGATTCTTCTATTTTTTTAAATGACAATAACATAGCATACCTTGATATTTTCTTATAAATTTAGCTGTATATTGAAAACATTTAACAAAATGCCTGATATAAAGTAAATAATGAAGAATCACCCTTATTATCTCATTTCTTTGCCTTTCATATGTCACAGAAGAAATTGGAAGCATGATAGTAACTATAACGTAATTTGAATATATTTAAATCTTAATGTGATGTTAGAATGAACACTACTTAAAGGGAGAAGATTCTGATTTCACTTGAAATTTCACTGAATTATAGAGTACTAAGATCAGTACGGCACAAAATATAACACTATATTTTATACTTGTATATAAACATATGTCTATGTTTTATACCAGTAATGACATTGATACTCTTAATTATTCAACAGAACTTTTAAGGTGCTTCATATTTTCAAGAAAAGACTTTTGAAAGATGTATTATAATCTGTTGTTTCACCAAGAGTAATTTCTGTAGGGAGATCACCTTTAAAAAATAACATATGAGCAATACATGAAGCATTTAAAGTAAATCAATAGTGTGTCTAGATTGTATTTAAGCTCATTTTAGTCATAAGAAAGCTAGATAAGTTATTTTAGAAGATAAAATACTTTTCTAAAGTTAGAGAAATGTTATAGTAAATCATAATTATTTTTCTAAATTTAGTAGCTCTCCTAGGAGTACAGAAATATTACTATTTCTATATATAATAGCATGTGAAATTTGGCTCCATAATTAATTGTTATGTGTAAACAGCTTCTAGTGTTATATTTAAAATCCCTTAATGCTAAATGGAAAACAGACTACAAGATATTTTCTGGGATAAATGGTTTTAGACAAAATTGTGATGACAGAAGACTTATGCCCTGAATTTGATTTAGTGTCTATAGGGAACTGCACACAACCTTCTTATAATATAGAAATAATTCAGTGTTGACAGAAGAACTGTTTATTTTATAAGAAAACTAAGAGGTTAAGAAGGGAATGAAAATTTATTTAATTATAATTGTGTTTAAAGAATGTGTAACACAGAAGTTAAGAAACATATTTGACAAAAGTACATTATAATTCATTGTATCATTTAGAAAGATGGAATAAAGTTATATGTTTAGTATTAACAGTGCATGTAGTGTGTACTTGTGTACAAGTTCACATATGTAACACATATATGTACTCACTGAAGCTGCCTTTCTCAACTTTCTATAGTCAAATATCTAGATAGTTTCTTATAATATAGGCAGTTTCTTTTCCAGAAATAACAATTAGTTACAAACATCACGGTCATTTTTCACTGTGACCATCTGTCCACTTAGAACTTAGAATCTGACGAAAAACTTATCTCACACAGACTGGCACACAGCTGCCAGATGGCAATAGCTAGTGATCACCAAGACCCATCCTAAATTTAAACAATAGGACTAATAATAAAAAATGGTTTGTTGACATTTATAAATTTCACTTCAGTATGACGTGTGAGGATTATAGACTTTCAGATCAGAGGTCAACACTTGAGTTACAATCTCAGTTCATGCTGATGAATCATGATTATTTATTTGTGCTCTTTACCCTAATTTTAGTAACCATAAGAATGTAATCTTTAGCAGTTGCACATTTTTGATTTTCAATCATCTTTTATTTTCTAATAAATTAGCCAGTATATTTTAAAATATTGTCTTCTACATAGGAGCACAAAAAACTATACAGCACAAAGACAATATAAATACAACAAAACAAAAGAACAATTTATGACCTACATTTATGTATAAAGCATATAAAACATAAACTTTGGGGAAATATGATAGAAATTATTCATATTTCTCAGTAGAGAAAATGGGGTTTTGGAGAAATGAATGAACTTATATTAAAATATCTATTTAGGGACTTTAAATGAGCCTTCATTCTAATTTCAATATAGTTTCCATGGAATACCCTATTTCTTACTAGAAAAATGATTATAATCTGGGTTATTACTGCACTTCGTGGGGAATTAATTACTTCCTAACTCAATTGTGATGATGATGATGATGATGATTTGTATTTACTGTTATTAATATGAAAGCTGTATTTATCATAATTTAATATTTAAAATTATCTTGATCCAAAATCTCTGTTATTAATGTCTATAATTTCCTATGGATCATAAACGGAAAATTAAATAAAATGTCATCTTCCACTATTGAAAGAGATGTATGTCTTTGTGTTGAGGGTTTTATTTAACTTGAGGATAGGTTTCTTTGGTTCATTGTTGATGTCAACTCTATAGCAGGCTTGGTTTCCAGCTTTTATAGCTTTCTCTAAAAAACAGTGACTTGAGCAAGTTCATGTTTCAAATATTACAGTTTCAAACTGCAAATGCCACTTCTACCTTGCGATGTAGATGATCCCTCCCCACCTGTCCTTGTCCTTGGTGCATGTATTCTCAGTTTGGACCCTCAGTCCAGTAATGATTGCTCTGCACTGGCCTTTAATTCTCCAATAGCGAGCACTCTACCCTGGACACTAACGCCAGGCATGTTCCCACCCAGTGCATTCCCCTGTCTCCAGTATTACTGATATTGGTATGTTTCCCTGAGTAGACAACTAGGAGGGCTTCCTATGGCAAATACCCCTCCTGCTCAGGAGTTGTTTTGCCCTAGCATTGCTGTAAACAAGATGTGTACCTGCTAAATTGAGTTACAGTTTCTCCTGCCTTTTTCTACAGGACCATTTCTCCTCATTGTATAATCTTGTTATCTATCTTTCAAGGGTTATTGATTTTTTTTCTGTAACTTAGCAATAAATATATAGAGGAGACAAGCCCCAGTGTGTTTACTTTCTAGAATCCTAAATTTTAATTCCCTTTTTCATTTGAGTTTGAATTTGCATAATTCCTCTTGCAATTACTTTTTGTCTAACATTTTTCTGCAATGTCGAATATGATTCCATGTCTTCACTTAATTTTTGAATGTATAGAACATAGTTATAGCAATTGCTCAAATTCTTGCTGCTAAATCTAATATGTGCATTAGTTCTGGGTGTTTTCTGATGATTTTATTTATTATTCTTCACTATGGTTCCTATTTTTTCTTCCTTATATGCTGATAGTATTTTGTTGGATATGAGATGTTTTGAATTTTACCTTGTCATATGTTAGTGATGTATTTTTAATTTTTTTATATATTCTGGAGCATAGTTTACTTGTAGATAGTGTGATTTCATCTGATACCTTTTAAAAATTTGTCTAATAGAAGCTGAGTACTGTTTAGTCAAGACGAATTTTCTTCAATTCAGCACTACTGACATCTTAAACCAGGTGACCATTTGTTGTTTCAGAGGATGGGGTGGTGGGACTGTTTTGTGTGATGAGGATTTAGGACTTCTAGCCTCTACCTACTAGATGCTTTTAGAACTAACCCCCTCAATTTCATAAATCAAAAATATCTCCAGAATTTTTAATTATCCAATGGAATAAGAACAGTACCTGGTTGAAAATAATTGTTGTAAACTTCCTAAGTTTCACTCATGGCAATAGACAATACTCTTGTAAGTAACCTAACCAGTTCCCCATGAACTAAGAGGTTTCGTAGTCTAGGTGGAAGGAATAGGCCTTCCTCAGCTTTGTGTGAGCTCCGGGTATACAGCTCATTCTTTTTAAATTTGATTATTTCCCACATCTTGAGTAGTTTTCGCACATACATTTATCAGGACTCTTGAATACTTGAGAAATACCTGCTACAAAACTTCAGAGTTCTCTATTCAACCTCTTTACTTGAATTCTGTTTTATACACTCAAACAGCCTCCGGCTCTCTAGACATTCTGTTCCATCTACTCAACTGAAGGAATCCACTGAGCTCCTCCTGTCCTTCCTTCTTTAAGCACAGCCCGGAAAAACTGTTATCTTTAGTAAGCTAAAACAATAGTAAGGCTCTCAATATTTTTTCCCTCTGATTCTCAGGTATCATGATTTTTTGTCTGATGCCCCACCTTTCATATATCGCTTCTTGTGCTTCTGCAGAGAAGGTGAATCTGGACAATTACCTGGAAAAGGACATTGATCTTACTCTAGTTTTAAAAACAGAAAATTAAAACAATGTCTCAAAAGAGTACTATATAAAACAGAAAATAGTAATTCTAAGTATTTATGAATTACATTTAGATATGAAATGAAAATACTGGAATTCTTGTTTATTATTTCAATTGAGATATGAGCAGAATTCAACCAATAATGATATTTAATATAGTAAACTCTCCAGCACCCTCACTAGGTACATGTAATCTAACAACCATGTTTCATTTATTTCATGAAAGAAAAAACAAAATATACATATTTACCTTAATCTTAGATTTTTTACCCCAGTGCATCATGACAAATTGAAATATGCCTTACACTACAATCTATATAATATATATGGTTACTTTTATAGAAATAAGAAATTAAATATGATTACTTAAAATATCAGTACTACATGAGGAAGTATCCCTGAGAAGATTTTCTGTCACTGAGAGGTTCACTAGATATGTCATATTGAACTTAAAACAACTTATTTTTCTTTCACAGAAAGACATTTCCAAATTTGCTGACATCTTTAGTGATAATAATTCACTGTCCACACTGTCAGTTGATGCTGTATGGCAGATTTCTTTCTTCCTTTTTTCTAAATGATGAACACTATGTACCTATAAGCTAAAGAAGATTTAATGAAACAAGCGAGTGAATTTCAAAATAAGTGCATTGTTGTATGAATAGAGCATATAAAAAGGAAAGGTTTTTAAAGCTTCTCCTGCTTTTACAAATACACTTTTCCTTTGCATCTATATATCTGTGCTTGTCCTTTATAGCTCCACTCATGATTAAAAGCAACTATCAAAATAAACAAAATTAAACTTTGATTTGTGCTATCACAAGGAGTTAAATTCAGATTTTCTGAAGTAATGAATCATATCTTGTGCCAATGAAATTAAAATAATTAACTGAGAGGAAAATAAAGGTAGAAGAATAAAATTATAAAATATCCTCATTCTCATCTTTATCTTTTCTTGAGTGCTGTTTGGAATATGTCTATAGTAATTGTACAAGGGCAGGAATGACTCGTAAGTTTATGCATGCATAAAATCATATACAGAGTATCAACTCACTCTTAACCTGTAAGGATATGAAATAGAACATTATATAGAACACCGTTCTGCAAGAGTTACTATTTTGTTTAAAGGGGGTAAAAAGTTTACTATGGGAATTAAGTATCTCTGTCTTTATAGTTGCCACAAATAATAATAGCAACTTTCAATCAATTATAAAATTCAGAATTACCACTTCATATAAAAATAAAATTTTCTTTAGAAGGAGAAAGATAAATGTTGGATGGTATCACTGATATGTGGAATACAGAGAAACCAAATTAAGGGTCATGTAGAGACAAGTTTAAAATCCAAACTTTGAAAGATGACTTATACAACTGTAGTATCCAGATGGTAGGACTTAAAAGAGGGCAAGAACACAAAGGGAAGAAAGCTTTTAATAGTTGAGTAGTATTACACTGAGCATACATACCAAACCTTTGTAATCTACTTATATGTCTTTGGGCACTTAGGTTGTTTCTCTAACTTGACTATTGTCAATGGCGCTACAATGAACATGGAAGGGCATCTATCCCTTTCAGTTAGTGTTTTTGCATTCTTTGGGCAGAGATCTAGGAGTGGAATTGCTGGATCATATGGCAGGTCTATTCTGATATATTTTGAGAAAACCCCATATTATTTTCCATAGGGGATGGACCAGTGTGCTTCCCACCAACAATGTAGGGGGTATCTTTTCCTTTCATATTTTTACTGACACTTGTTGTTTCTGAATTTATATATATATAAACATCAGGGAAGTGCAAATCAAAACTACAAGGAGATCCCTCACACCCATGAGAATGTCATATATATATGTATATATATATATATATATACACATACACACACTTATATACCTACACACATATAAAATAATGTCATATATTATATATAATATACTTTATATGTTATATATTATATATAAATAGAAAATGTCATATATTTTATATATGTATAAATAATGTCATATATATTTATATATATGTATATATATATATGACATTCTCATAGGTGTGAGGTATCTCCTTGCAGTTTTGATTTGCAATTCCCTGATAAGTATGATGATCATATTTTCAGGTGCCTGTTGGCCATCAGTATGTCTTCTTTGGAATGGTATCTACAGCGTCTGTCCATTTTTTGATGGGGTTGTTTCCTTTTTTGTGTATTTTATAAGCTTTTGTAGAGTTTAGATATCAGCTTCCTGTCAGATGTATGATGTGCAAATATTCTCCCATTAAGTAGGGTGCCTTTGTTTTGATGATAGTTTCTTTCACTGTGCAGAACTTTGTAGTTTGACATAGTCCTAATTGTTTATATTCTCTTTTCTTTTTCTTGTGGTTGGTGATGAATCCACAAATAAAAGCAGTCTCTTAGCATTTCAAAACCATAGATAGTGGTTAATGATAATCTGAAGTTCTAAACTTGGGAAAAAATGAGAGAGTACCAAGCAATGGTCATTTATCTAACATTTCAGAAACCCCTATAGCACATTGTTTTTCTCTTATTTCATAGCTTCTTCCTCTATAATTATTTTCCAAATTTATTTTTCTTTCTTCATTTCCATGACTATAGTATTGGAATTTAAAATTAAACTCTAAAGTTTCTCTGTAAATTATGAATTAAATTTCACATTCATAGCTTAAAAATATAATGATTTACTCTTTTTACTTTATGTAACTTCCTACTGCTGTCTTCAATAAAATTGCTTTATTAAACTTTAACAGATAGCTTATTCTCTGTTATTAAATTTCAGAAGCAGAAAACAAAAGAAATAACCAAGTAGCTCTAGAGGAGGAACATATTTTGACTACTTAGTCTGAGACTGAGTATATCATTTTAAGATAATTCTTTACATTTATATTCTCAAATAAAGATCAAGTGTCAGTTTTCTCAATACCTACAGGTTATTTCCTTCTAGTAAAATTGGTATTTTCTGAGCTTGTCTAGTAACTTACCCTATTTACTTTACTTTTTTTATTTACTCCCAAAAGCATGTCCTCTAAATCCTCTAGTTTTTGCTGCTACCTTAAAAGGACTTTGAGCAGACAGGTAAGGAATTAATGTGGTATAGTCTCACCTTCTTGTATAACACCATCTCTCATTTTCCATCCTCATTTTATTTTGCCAAAGTCATATGGGTGAAACTAATCCATATTGAAGGATGTGGAAAATTAAACATGTCTTCATTATTCTTCTTCAGTCTTCTGTAAGCATTTGGGATCAAATAAATGCCCATATACTGAGATAAATAGAAGAAAAAGCTGAGCCTGAAATATAACATAGTCACATTGCATCTGGGCATTTGAATATAGTAAAGAAAATAAGCTTTTTTAGTTTTTACACATAACATGTTTTAATATTTTATAATGAAAAATATCAAATCCAATAGCAGAGAAAAGGAGCAAATGAACAACATGGAAACATCCACCAACTTCAATATTTATCGACTATGACTAATCTTTTTCTATCTATATGCCTCAAAAACACTTCATTGTCTTACTAGATAATTCTTAATCAAATCTCTCCCCTCTCTCTCTCTCTCTCTCTCTCTCACACACACACACGTATGTGCTCATACAATATAGCATTAGATCATTTAATTGTGTAAATATTTAATTATAGTACATAGCATCATTGGTTTAGCCTAAGTGCTGTCAACCTTGGCACAATTATCATTTATGATTGCATAAATGTGTTATGGGACACTATTTTGTGCATTGCAGACTATGTGGTGGCTTCCACCTCTTCCTATTAGTTTCAAATAGCACCCTCTCCTGTGACAAAATATATCTAGTCATTGTCAAATGTCCTAAGGGCAGGAGTTAAACTTAGGAACTATTTTCATTTGTTATCCCTTTCTCAAAAATTTTATATAATGTCCAGGATGGTTACCAAAGGGGAAGGGATTAAATGGCTGGCTGGGTGAAATGGGTTAAGGGGTTCACTTGTACGGTGATAGGAGCTAGACTTTTGGTGGTGATTATTATGTAGTATATAGAGATGTCAAATTGTAGTGCTGTGTATCTGAAATTTACATAATGTTATACATCAATGTTACCACAATATAAATTAACATGTATTATTTTTGTAATGATTGTATAACATATTAATTAGACTGCTCTTAAAATATTAAACTATGATTACCATTTTATATATAGTATATACATACATACATATATATGTATATATATACATACATATACATATTAATATACATACATATTAACTTTGCAGTGGTACACATTAGAAACTAAGAAAATGTATTGACCCTTATCTAGATTTTAGGTAAAAGATAATCTAAAATTGATGCTTGATCTGTCTAAATATTCTATTAAGCCCCAAATAATAGAGGTATAAATAGAACACTGAAAACTATTTGACTCTGTAATATAAACAATTTCCTTATTTTACTAATGATTGAATTCAAAATTTTATATGGAGATTTTAATAATGGATAAAAAATTAAGTACCCCATGATCACATACAAATGCATATATTTCTGGTATTTCCTATTATATGACAAATAACTTATGGCAAGTTATTCCTTGTTATCAAATGCTAAAGTAAATATATAATTGAATGATTTTTCTCAATGCTGACAAGGATTCTTGTAGATTTATTATCTCTATACCATTTGATGTTGCAAAAAATAGGTACATTAAAAGAATAATTATATTATCAACAATACTATCTACACATTTGAAGTTTCTTACAGATAGTTTTATTTGTGAAGCCAAGATATGCAATTTACTGAAAGACAACTTCCATTTAGTATGACAAAGGGTTCAGAAGAGTCACTTTCTAACTTAAAAATGGCTGGATTTTGTGTTGTGCTTGTAAGCACAAGGGATGCTACGTTGATTTAAAACAGATTCATATGGGGAGAAACATCTTTGGGTTATATATAGCTAAGGACAGTATCTAAAAGAGAAATTTATAGAATTGAATAATTATGGTAGTGGTTTTCAGACATATTTGAAAAATGACTGAATATGACGGATAAAAGAAGAACTATCCCAGAAGATATATAAGTGGATGTGCCAGCCAAGTTTTCTTGTATGTTATTGCCTGTTTATCCTGTGGCTCCTCTGGAACTTTAAAGATATCCCTCAACATGAGGTTTGAATCTACTAAACTAAGATAATGAGTAATTGTGTAACATATTCATTAGAATACTCTAAAATCCAAACTCTACCATTTTTACATTCTTTTTATATGCATTTTTAGGTATGAGACTATTTTTCAGTAATTTTATGTATTCTTGATTTTTCATTACTTAATAACATTTTAAGAATGAAGTGCCTTTTATTTTGTTTAAAATAACATAAAATTAAAACTACAGTTTATTCAGGATGCTTCTTGATATATTGATACTTAATGTATCCAAGCATCTCCTTTATATTCTTTTCATTATTAGCATGTTTAGGGAGCTTATTATTGGATTCAATGTTATATTTCCATTTTACAGTTATCATACATTTTAAAATAAATATAAATTTGAAAATCAAATATTTTATTTCCTATAAGCAATTAGATACTAATGTATACTTGAAAGAGGCTATATTAGATAACTTTACAAAATGGAAAAAGTAGCCACCCTATGGAAACAACCTTAGTGTTCAAATACGGATGAATTGATCAGGGACATATGGTGCATATACATGATGGGAAACTACTCAGTTATTAAGAAAAGGTAGACTCTTCCCATTTGTTGCAACACAGCAAGAGGGAATATGCTAAGTAAAATAAATTAGAAGGAGAAAGATAAATACTGGATGGTGTCACTTATATGTGGAATATAGAGAAACAAAGTTTTCAATTTTAAAATTCTCTATTCAGTTGTTTTTGTTTGTTTAGGTTTGATTTGAGCTTTGTTCTTGGCTACATACATCATAACCATTATAATATGTGTGATTGCCAGATGGTCAGCTATTATTTTTCAAGCTATCATTTTTTCAAGACATTCATTTGGGAAGAATGTCTATTGCATACTTGAAAATAATCTTAAAACAATTTAGATT
Organism: Galemys pyrenaicus; assembly: GCA_019455555.1. Classification (NCBI taxonomy): domain Eukaryota; kingdom Metazoa; phylum Chordata; class Mammalia; order Eulipotyphla; family Talpidae; genus Galemys; species Galemys pyrenaicus. The sequence continues at coordinate 6,089,976 of JAGFMF010011574.1, read as the reverse complement.
AACTTTTTAAAAAATATATCAGCATGATAACTATTTCAAAACTCTACTGATATGAAAAATTTATTAAATTATAGCACATGTTCTAAAAAGTAAGGATAAAAACAAAAATAAAAAAATAAAGAAATAATATATCTTTAAAAAAGAAAACAAACTGGGTATAGAGGAAATACACTTCAATATAATAAAAACCATAATGATAAACAGACAGCTAACAGTTTACCAATGGTAAAAGGTTTTAAGATTGTGAATAAGAACTGATATCCATTTTCATCACTTTTGTTCAACACTGTAATATAATTTCTAACCAGAACTATTTAGGCAAAAGAATTAAAAAATACTCAAATTAAACTAAAACTAACACTATCACTAGATGTCATAGTATTATATATTTGAAACCCTAAGTACAAAAATAAGAAAACTCTTAGGGCTAATACAAAATTTCAGTAAAGCTGCAAAGTGCAAATCAATATACAAAAATAGGTTTCATTTTATATACTAATAATGAACTATCAGAAAGAATAATTAAAAATAAGCAATCTAATGTAAAATTGCATCAGAAGACCATAATACATAGGAATAAATTTAACCAGAGGTGAAAGATCTGGATGCTGAAAGTGTAATATATAATTTGATTAATTTAAAAATATTATGCATATTACAAACACATAATCCTAATATATCAGATCAAACTGTGTAAAAAGGAATTTTTTTAGAAAAAAATTTTGATAAAGTAGCTGAGGGTGGTGTGTGAGTAAAATGTGAGATACACTAAAAGAATCCTGAAGTTTTAGTTCTGTTTTGTTTCCTTCCACCTCCCCCCTCAACACATTGGATAAAGAAAAGAGAGTTAGAAAATGAAAGTAAAAAGGGGAAAGAAATATTTATACCTTTTTTTTAATAGGGATGAAGAAAAAACAAGAATTACTGTATACATTTTTATGTCCCAATTTCCATTCTAACTGCTAACAAAAAAGGCATACTCATTTAATGAAAATATCTAAGATAGAATTAAATGAATCATCTAAAATATTAAATGTACTATGAATTGAGAATTAAAAAAGTAAAGTATTTAGGCAGAACAGAACACATATTGAAGTGAAGGACATACTTCTCTGTACAGACACATATATAATTTAAAGGGATGAATTTCTAGACACATATCTTATGAAGAAATAAAACTCAAGAAAAGACTAGAATACAGACCCTTTGGCAATTGGGCAAATGTTCCAAGTGATTTGAAATGCTCAAACACAAATGCACAAATAGGGGTCTACATAAAGTCACCATACAAAAAAAAAAAAAAAAAAAAGACAATTTCCAAGTGTACTATTGTAAATTGGTACTAGAATATTTGACAGTCTCTAGCAAAAAAATTGGCAATCTGTGATACCTTTAAGACTTAATTTTATCTCCCAAATTTCTAATTTATTTATATAAACATACACCTATAATTGTCTTTTCAATTTCTAAATTCTTTCTTTTTAAAAATTTGTATTCATTTAAAATAATTATTGTGGCTTTACATTTCCCTTTTGATATCCCAGTGCCTATTTTAATCTATATGTAAATAAAAAGTGTCTCTCCTGAATCACATTTCCATTATTGATTCAGACCTCTCATGTCATAAGATTTTACTTGTAAATTCATTTTTTAGGCAATGTAATTGAAATCTGCAGCCTTTGCAAACTAACTTTTGATGGAGATTTCTCTATAATTACATAACTCTCTCTCTCTCTCTCTCTCTCTCCATCTCTATTTTATAGTTTTCTTCTTTCCTCCTGAGTCTCTGACTGTATATACTCTCACTACTATGCAAATTGTGGTTCCACTTCCCATAATTTCCAGGCCCTTATACAAGTACAATTTTATAGTCACTGTTCTTGAGGAATATTGGTGATATTTCACAGCATGACTCAGATACTGGTTTTCTCATTGTCTTTCTATTTACTTTGATACCTAGTTTTTGATAAAGCATTAATCCAAATTAATACATCATTACCCTCTTCTTTACAGCTGTGGTATCATAAGAACGTCACTATTTCCTTTCTGTTCACCATTTTATATGAACAGTTTACCCCCCTTTTTCCAAGATTAGTCATATTTTGGAGAACCACTGCTTGTTTATTTATCAACCAGAGATGGTAGCACTCAACACTTTGTGATTTTAATCTTTTTTTCCCCATAAAGATGTCTTCTTGCACTTAAACACAGCTGTGGCTTTTTGGTTTCTTCTTTTCATATTTTTTCTGTTACCACAGTGTATTTGGAGCAGTGGGTATTTTCTCATTGTAAATACTCTAGAACAATTATGAAAGAAGCTAAACTTATTTTGCCTAACAGAATGTCAAAGATTAACAATGGCAATGCACAGTGTTGTTGTGAGTGTGGCAACACAGTTATAAAACTATAGACTAGCTAATATTTCAAACCAGATAAGTGTCTAACAACCTTGTTGATGCAAATTTCTTCTTAGGCTTTCCTTACAAGCTCTGTTACACTTGTTTAATTCATTCCAATGGGATTTCCAGAACCACAGGTGAAGACAAACAAATAAATGCACCTGGAGATAAGGAATGGACCATATGACAGCTGTTGAAGACAGATTTTGACCATCTGTTACAAACTTACTTCTACATTTAGAAAAATATGGATATTTGAAAATGTGGATTGTGTAAGAATATCACTGTAATTTTAAAATACATATTATATATAATATAGTATATATACTTATTATATAGAACACACACACATATATGGAGAGAGAGAGAGAGAGAGAGAGAGATCAACCAGATGACCAAAATATATTTTACACATGCATTCCACCTTTGTCTAACCTGGCTTACATTCTCAAATTTGAATTCCCTGAGCAGTAAAAGTAATGTTTTGTCATAATATTAGGCCTCTTCTTTTCATTTCCTGAAATTTCAAAGTCATAAACATATCTTAAAATGTGTTTTGTTATTCCTAACAAGTCCTTTTCCACTACAACTTTTATGTTTATGTTAATTAGGTGTTAATATTTATGTTAATTGGGTGACTTTGGGAAAACACCTAAGAATGATGACTGTTTCCCTGAGGAACCAATAGTGAATAGTGGGTTGGGAATTTTAGTCCCACTCTCTGATTTTAGGGGAGGGAAGAAATTAGAAATTGAATCAATCTTCAATAACCTGTGATTGAATCAATTGTACTATGTAGTGAAGCATCCATAAAACCCCAAAAGCACAGAGTCAAGAGGGTTTCCAAGTTGATAAGCGTATGGAATTTTGTTATAGGGTGACTCTGGGGAAGTAGGGGTGACTTCAGTTATGAACACTTCCCCAAATCCTACTGTCTTAGCTAAGTTATTTAAGATGGTATCTGAAGCAACATGGGCAAGTTAGTCATTCTTGGTATGTACAGACATTATGTTATTATTAAAACTATTTTTGGACATTTATAAAGTTGCCTGATGCTTACTTAATTATTTGCCAGCCTGGAAACACCCACTGAGATACAGGATGGTTTCCTTTCCTCCCTAACAGGAAACAACTTGGACTTGTCACTGAATTTTGAGTGCATGTTGGGCAGTCTTGTGGTTCTGAGCCTTTAACCTATGGAATGTTTTGTTATCTCTGCATAGTGCCAAAATTGTGTTAGGTTGTAAGTTACCCATTTTTGTATCTGAAAATTCTTAGTGGAAATTTCCAGTCCCACCCCACATTGTAACTGATTCCAGAACCCAAAATACATAGTACCAATCTCTTAAAAGTAGTTAAACAAGGATGGACAAAATAGAATTTACATCAGTGGGTTAAAATTACTTTTAAAAATGGCTAAGGCCTCCCTGGTGGCATAAAGGGTTAAGCCACAGCACTATGAAGCTTTACATAGCCACTGCAGCATGAGTTTGATCCCTGGACAGGGAGGTGACCCACATGGTGCAGCAGACCTCTCCTGTCTCACCTGCTATTCCCTTCAGCAGTGTATTTCAGTAGACCTGCCTTTTCTGCTCCCCACTCTGTCTCTGGTGACTCCTCTCACCCCTGTCCCCACACCTCTGGCCTGTACCCCAGTTCTTGTATGTATAAATAAATAAATCTTAAAAAATAATCAAAGTAAAAATGATTAACACCATCATAATCAAGTGGAATGTTTCTCTATACTAGGAATCAATGTTGTATGGAAACACACCATTTGTCTGGAATTCTGCCAAAATTTTTTTGAGATCATTTAAAAATTAAATTTTAATAAAAATATAATTTAAAGAAAAATTTCTTTGGGAGAAAATGGAGCCTTACCAATACCCTGACCTACTATCTAATACATTAGCAACTGGGAGCCTACCAGAAAGTCAAAAGAAAATGGGTTTATGTGTAGAGAAAGTATTTTTTAAAAGATTCATTCAATTTTAACTTTTTTAAGATTTTCATTTTCAACAAGGTTTTAATATAAAGTGAAAAATACTTCAGAAATTAATTTTAGGATGTTTCACATATGCTAGATGTTGTACTTTTTCACTTTTTGTTACTAGAGAACAGTTCGACATTTGAAGAGTTGAACAAAGCTATATACAATGAATGTTGAGTGAATTCCATCAGAATATTGATTTACTCAACTTTAAAGGATCATGATTGAATCACACATCTGCAGTATAATGAAATTTAAGAAATGGTCAGTTCAAGAGAAAAAATCGAAAAACTTGTTCATGTTGTGAGGTGATTTTTTATGAGTCTCCATTTTCTGTATATCTTATAAGTCACTGACTACTTTTCTTGTGAACTCTCTTTGCAAATATGTTTGCATACATAACAGTCTTGGACGAGAGAAATATTGTTTTTCTGTAGAGAAAATGACAGCATAATAAAGATAGCAACTCTCTTCAGGCCATAAGTCAGGCACACATGATACTGACTTTCTATTATGAAAGATTCAGCTTCCTTATGCACATAGGGTATATGCAGGCACAACCTTTTCCTCATCAGTAGTCTTGTGGTTATTGGGGCTCCAGAGTTGTTAAAAATACTAACACTGCCAACTGCCCTTGCCATTGGTGGGTTTGAATGTACTGTGATTCTACCCAGATGTCTTGCATACTTTGTCAGCATCCATAAAACTCTGGCAGGCTAATTTCACAGTGTTTGAAGGTCAAAACTGATTTTAATTGCAAAGCTGTATGCATGGAAGAGAAGTCACAAAAGAAAAAGACAGAAATACCAATAATTATGTTGCATTTCTGGAATGAGACTATATTATAACAGGTTAAAAATCATGCAAAGGAGGACATATTGGTCAGTTACAAATGAAACCCACCCTCATAATTAGAATCAAATCACATGTACTATATAAAGGATAAATTTCAGCAAATGGCTGGAAAGTTTTAGAGATTTGTCAGACATTGGTAAAGGAGCTACTTTAATAGCTATAAAACTCTGGTAGGATTCTTCTCTGAATGGGATTTCCACAATAGGCTATTGCAAATATGTCAGAATTTAGAGGAACATATTACTGAACATAAAATATACTTCATCAGTATGCTAATTTAAAACAATAAAAGGTACAAAAACTAATATAGATACAGAGTTGAAAGATAATATTGGATATATTAAATTCTGATTTATTTATTTAAACAAACTTTCAATTGGATAACACCAAAGTAAAGTAGTTAGGGATACGTGTCCCAAAGGAGGAAAACATTTTATGCACAAGAGGTGGAAGGAGAACGATGATTTGATACGTTACAGCTGAAATGATTGCCTTATTTAGGAAAGCCTATTGCTATTTTTTATTGGTTACTTACTATTAGTCCCTTGTCAGGCTTATGATGTACAAATATCTTCTCCTATTTAGTAGGATGTCTTTTCACTTTGATGCACATATTTTGCTGTACAAAAGCCTTGTGGTTTGAGGTGGTCTCATTTGTTTATTTTTGTCTTTGTTTCTCTTGCTTTTGGAGTGGAATTCCTAAACATATCTCTCAGGCTGATGTCAAGTATCATACACCTAGGTTCTTCTCTGTGTATTTTGTGGCTACAGTTCTTGATCTGTATCTTTAATTCATTTTGAATTATTTTTTTATATGATGTTCATTTGATTGCCTATCTTTCATGATACTATTATTTAAAGACTTTCCTTCTCCATTTTATGCTGTTTTCATCTTTGTCCCAAGTCAGCTGACCGTATATATACAGTTTAATTCCAGTCTACCAATTTTGTTCTATTGATCTGTGTGCCTGCTTTTATTTCAACATTATAATATTTTAATTACTATTACTTTCAGGTGTAGTTTGAAGTTGGGACTCAAGATACATCTATTTTTGTTCTTTTTCCATTTTTTTTTTTTAGTTTCAAATTCATTTTCTGATTTTTTGTTCTATTTGTGTGAATAATTTTATTGGTATTTCAGTAGACATTGAACACTCTGAATGGGTGATATAATATTTAGGTTGAATTCTGTAGAATTCATCCTTTCTTGTGATGTAATATTCCCTTGAGTTCTCAAATTGCCATGTACTATATGATGTGACTGTTGAATCTGAAAACTTAAATGTTCACACATTTTCGGTAACTAGGAGAGTTGAACTGCTCATCCTTTACTCTTGTAGCAGGTGGCACTGTAGCTATTTCATTCTGGGTCCTGCTGGCTTCTGTAGATACTTAGACCAGTATTGACAGTTGCTTTGTCAGCAGGGTGGATGAAGGGCATGGAAAGTTAAAGTGGTTCCGAATGTGCTGGGGGTGGGGAGCTGACTTGTGTTCTGGCATCACTGATATCCCTCATTTATGGAGTCCAACTGTGAGACTTGGTAGTCAGTCCACTGTCAGTGCACTCCAGGTGTAAGGTTCCCAGGAGTGGGCAGAGGTGTGTAGTCCAGTGACCTTTCTCTTTAGTCTTCTTCACTGGCCTTCAACCTGTTTGGTGTACCATACATTGTTCCTTCCCTCTGCTCGAAGTCTCACCTGGGCCAAGGATGTGTGCCTCAACACCATCAATTCACTTCCTTCCCAGCCACTCACTTGGTCAGCACTCCGCCATCTATGTCCTCTGCTCCAGACTGCTGCCTCCAAATATTTCCCTCAAACCGCATTCCATGACACATATGAGGGGGTTTCCTCTGCCTCCCTTTTAGTTGTCTGTGAGGTGCAAGAGTGCTTTAACTTCACCCCTGTGCTGTGGGAATCTTCCATGTAGTCTCTTTGTGGCTTTTAATTCTTCCTCTCAGAAACAAAGCACAGAAATTTATCATCCCCTTTCTAAAATCCCTTATGTTTGATTTTCTTCCTCAGTTTAAGATGCTGTTACAAAGAACCTTAGCCTTGGTGGTTTAGAAACAACAGAAATGTACTTTTCTTCTCTGGAAGCTTGTGATCAGAGTGTCAGCATGTCCAAGCTCTGGTGAGTAAACTTCCTAGTTACAAGTTGCTCACTGCATCCTCATGGCTGACCTCTGACCTCTCATCATTATAGGGTATTCCTCTAATTAATGAGTCTTTCCCCCTCATAAACTAATTATATCCTTCTATTTTCTATTTTCTGATATCTTCACCCTGGGTACTAGATTTCAACAGATAAAACACAAACATTTTTTCTATAATATATGTCCAGTACTACAATATTTGTTTATCCTGATGAATAGAATACACTATTTGGCATAACTTAATTTAACCCACAGACTTGTGGGTGAAACCTCAAAAACCAATCAGTGAGATGTCCAAAAAGAAATTTGACATTGATAGGAGACATAAAAGAAAAATGGATGTTCAGTAGCAAATAGCTTAATAACCATTTTAATGATATTAGGAGTTCAAAGTGTGCCAATTCAGTTTCCTTGTATGTCATTGAAGACATACACAATGTTATTGAATATACACAAGGTCACTTAACTGCGTGAATCAAATTGGGTAATTGAGAGGGATTGGCAGAAAGATTTACTTAAATGGCCATAGAAAAAATAATATGTGAACTGCATGTATAACTTTTAATGCTGAAAACCATACTCTTTTATGAAATATTGCCCAATGACTATGAGATTCTGACTGAAAAGATAGAAACAGATGGGGGGAGAAATAGGATGAAAAGAAGAAAGAACCTGGGTAAATGTCTCAGAATTGAAATATTAGTGAAAGGGAGAACAGGGATAAGAAAAGTGGGGAATGGAATGCCTGTTAGGTGAACAAAATAAGGGAAAGGAATGTCTGTAGAAAACTTAGAAACTAAAAAAATGTGAGCCTATATATTTTTTTATTAGTGGTGTGTAGAGGGAATTCTAAACAATATCTCTTTGGTAAGCCACTAAAAGGAACAATCCATTATTATTCACATTTTCTAATTTTTTTAATATACAAAAGGACATGTTTACTATTTTAAAAATAAACACAAGTGGGCAGAAAGAGCTGCTGTGAAAGGGACAGTTTTGTTATGAAAGGCCTGCATAGTCCCAAGCAGGCAGCCTTGGCTGGGAGCTGCCTTTGCTGCTTTGCAAAGAGAAACACCTGCACAGTCACAGGTGGGCAGAAAGGCCTCTACTCATATTTTCAAAATTTTACCTATTTAGTCATTTGTAAGCAATTTATAGTTAATTTAAGAGTATATGGCTCAACAAGATAAAGAAAGCTATACTCTTCTCGAACTGCCTTGGAGATTTTTTATCAGCCAGATACAGTTAACACAACATACCCAAAGTCTTTTAAAATTCCACAAATTTTACCTACTGCAGTCTTCTAAATAAAAATAATCCATGAGGCGTTTAAAACTATGACTGTATCCATCTGACTTCCACATATTATTAAAGAACAAGTTTACCAGTTTTTATTGTTATACGTGCTTCTTAGTAAAGATTTATTGTTATCTGGTGGGATGATGATAGACTAGAAAATGAAAAAAAAAAATGGGCACAGTAACTTCTTTTTAATTAATCAGTACTTTAAGCATTATGAGAGCTGTCAATAATTTACCAGTTTTAATTATTTGGGATGATTCACTTAACAAGTGTCTGCGGCACTATATTGTCCCCGGGGAAATTACATTTAGTCATACCTTTCCTTCTCTCATAGGGTAAATAAAAACGTACTCTCATTTTACAAATTTAAAAATTTGCATTGGTGGTACTTCCTCTCTTTAAATCTGCTCAGAGGGTCCCTTAGTTATATAAACACATCCATATTTAAAGATCTTTGATTTTTGTGTCTCCATTTTCTCCTCATTCCAAAACTGTTTGAACCCTAAGAGCAATGCAATCTCCTGTCCTGGAATCTCTTCAGTTTATGAAACAAGCCTGTGGAAACTCTTTCCTTTTCCTTCAAATGCCTCCACTGGAAAATGACCCACCAGATTCCTGAACTAAAGTGTCATTCGATGTTTTTCAATGCGGGCACAGGAGGTACCTGCGTGTACTCCAACATATACCACACAAAAGTGGGCCTCTGATTCACAAATTTTGCAAGATTTCAGTGCTGAAAGCTGAAACAATTCATTTTACTCTAAATTTTAATTGAGGCAACATGAGCTTACAACACTATATGACTTAGAGGTATGGGATCACTCTCTTTGCGTGTGTGTTAACAATACCACAGCCACCAAAGCATCCAAAGTCCTCCACTATTATCCATTGTGCCCCTCCACACTCTGCTCTCCCTCTCCACCTCTTAGCCTCTATTCTATAATCCTATGTCTAGGGGTTTTTATTGGTTTGATTTTATTTGCCCCTCCTTTTTTTTCCTTATATTACACATGTAAGTGAAGTCATTTGCTATTTGTCTTTGTTTTTCTGACTTATTTTACTTAATATAGTCCTCTCCAGTTCCATCCATATTGTTGTAAATAGCATAGGTTTTGTTTTGTTTTGTTTTAATAGCTGAATAGGATTTTATTTTGTATATATACCACATCTTCCATATATATATATATGTATCCCCCACATCTTTCATCTGTCTTTGGGCATTTAAGTTCTGTAACAATACATTCTTGAATATTTTCTAGTGCAGCATTGTGATGTGACTATTTTTCTTTCATTTTTGAAAGAAATATATTTTTCTCTACTGGGCCCATGTTGACCTAAACAATGTATTTGCTTTAGGAATATAGGTTCATATTTCTTCAGATATGTGTTACCACACCATGTCCACCAACAGAGAACTCATAATCCTACACCATAGTCCATTGAGCTTCTCCCCAATTTGTTCCCTACTCCACTTGCTTGTCCTTCTGGGACCCTCAGTTTTTCTTTTTTTTCAACAGTATTACTGAGATTTTTAACAATTTTGGTTTTAACAATTGAGGTTAGCTCTATTTTTCTTCTCAACCTGTCAATCATAGTTCTAATTTATTCTCTGATTAGGGAACTTTTCTTTCTCATGTTTCCTTTTTTTAGAGGGAAGGAAAATATTTGTTTTCCTAGGCTACTGTCGAAAGTATTAATTTTCAGTGAAGTTCTAAATACTTTCAACTAATGAATTGAGACATTTTATCCAGCATTTGCCTCTTAATCTCATCTAATTCTTCTCAGTATTCAAACTGTTTTGGATCTGCCTGCCTCCCTTTAATACCTGCTGTTTTTATGTACATTCCCTTAAAGTCTTTATTAATAAATCTTCCTGGCATGTTTCTTCATAGCATGTGCCAGGTTGACTCCTTCTTCTAAAATAGGTTAGTTGTAACAAAATTTACCAACAGGAAAATCACATGGGGAACCATGCCTGAAGAATTGCCTTAAGAACCCTTTTATATCTTGGGTCAGAGGAATATAAATCAGAGATTCATCTCTAATGACTGGATATTTAGTCCCAAAATTGCTGCTGTCCTTCACTTATCCTGCTCCTAATGTGTTATATTATTTCACAGTCAATAAAGGGAGAAGGCATATTCCTTTCTTAGCGATGCCTCTCCTTACTCCAGCCTTCATCCACTCTAGAAGCGATGTTGAAAATACACTGCTGGTTACTCTTCATGACTGATTTAGCACTGCTAATAAACATTTATTTACATTCTTCAGTTTGGAGGCACAGATTTTTATTTATTCCCTGGATTTCTCTAGATTAATTAACCTCAATCTCAGAGAAATGACCCAGTTCATAATATCATAACCCCAGTGTCATCTGTCCATCACCATTAGACCCTTGAATGATGGGTTTGGTTATCACTGGTCATAGACAGACAGAAGCATTATTACATAAAACATTATTACACATCCCCAGCAAGGTTTCTACAATTTGATTCTTTCATCTATCTCTCACAAAGATCTAGGAGATTTTTGTTTTACATTCTCTCAATTTTCTCCTTCTCTCTAAAGTAATTTAAATTTAATGAAGACAGTCATTAAAAACTAAGGAATATACACTTTCCTTTCCTGGGTCATTCTATTTTCCAGTTCTTTGGGAGATAAGTTTGAATCATTAAGATTCTATTAATTTTTAATCCCCTGTTATTCAGTCATTTGCTTCTTCAATCATCTGCAGTTTGGTGTCTTAATAAATCACCTTTTCCAGACTGGAAATGTTACATCTTTTCAACCACATTTTGGCTGGCATGTATCTGTCACCTGATAGTGTCCAAATTATTGTATACCATAAGTACATAAATTCTCAGCTAACCTTATAAAAGCCTCAAAGACTATTTTGATTTAGGCTTTCTGAAATATTCTAACTTACCCATCATCTTGCAGATTTTCAGATATTTTTCATTTAAGCATAATTGTCAACTGGCAACTTCATGGTAAGTTAATAAGGAATGAAATTTTGATTTTTTTTTAAATTCTGACAACAAGGACTTATCAAAGATAAAGTCTTCATTTTAGCCATATACCTTTGCTTTTATTTCTGAGCTTTACTTCCATCATTTTTTGTCCTTCCTTCTTCCTTCCTTCCTCTCTCCTTCCCCTAACATTCCTTCCTTTCATAGCTTTAGGGCAGGAAATAGCAAAAACAAAAGTTCATGGACCAAATACAGTCGCTGAAGTAAACACTTATTCACAATACTTTATGTGATCCAGAGGTATAGAATCACACCCACTACCAAGATATTGCGAGTCCTTTACCATAGTCCATTCTGCCCTCTTCCAATTTTGTTTTATTCACTCTTCCTCTCCATGTTGTAGCCTCAATTCCACATTCAAAATTTTCAGGTTTCTTAATGGTTTGGTTTTGTCTGAACCTTGGATTTGTTTCTTTATGTTCCACATGTAGGTGAAGGCATCTGATATTGTCTTTCTCCTGACTTTTTAGCTTTATCTCCTCTAATTCCACATGTATTGTTGAATATAGGAACACTTAATCTTTTTTTTTTTTTTTTTTGCTGAGTAGTAGTCCTTTGTGTATATATACACATTTTTCTAATTCACTATTCTTGGGAACTTAAATTGTTTTCAGAACTTGACTATTGTGAATTGTGTTTCAACAAGCATGGAAATGCACTTATCCTATCAAATTAGTGTTTTTGCATTCTTCTGGTAGATAACTAGAAAGTGGAATTGCTAGATCATATGACAAATTTATTCTTTTATTTCTATTGATTTTCATTTTAATCAATGTAAATTTTGATATTTTTTATTGAAATCATCTTAATGTTTTACTGAATCAATCTATATATCAACCAACAGTGTACTATAATTACTTTTTCTCTACATTTTTACACTTTATTTCTGGTCTTTTTGATGTGAGACATTCTCAAAGATGTGAGGTAGTATCTCATTGTGGTTTGATTTGCATTTCCTTAAAGATAAGTGATGAACAGCATTTTTCATGTGCCTGTTGGCCACCTATATGTTTTCACTGGAGAAGGGTAACTCTTCTACCATTTTTGATTGGTTTTTGTTATCCTTTTGTTGAGTTGAATGAATTCTTTATATATCCTGTTGTTCAGCATTTTGTCAGATGTATGATGTACAAGTATTTTCTTACATTTGGTTGGATTTTTTTTATGTTTTATTGATAGATTTTTTTCACTAAGCAGCATATTTTTAGTTTGATGTAGTCCCATTTGTTTATTTTGTTTCTCTTGTAGTTGGAGACGGGTCCACAAAGACATTACTGTAGAAAATGTGGTAGAGTATTTTGTTGTTGTTGTTGTTTTCTCCCTAGATTTACAACTTCATCAGTAAGCATTTTAAATTTAGCAAGACAGATTTGCTTTTATGGGTGTGGGTATGTTTTATAATTTTTTTATTATAATAAAAGAACCTGAAACAATTGTAATCATAATAGTTGTGAAATCTCTACTATATTTAGCACTGCCTGTTTTTGAAATTGAAATGAACAATCATCGTTTCCCTTTTATAGGTAAATAATATTATTTTATAAATATCTATGTATTATTTATTATATGTTATTTTGCGTAACTGAAGTTAGAAAAGTTAAGCCATTAAGGTACAATACCAAGAATTTTAAGGTGCCCCAAGGACATAGGTAAATATGCAAGTCCTGCAAGATAAACAATTTGACTCTCAAAGTTCTGCATCTTATAGAAGCAAAATCTCCTTAAGAGAAGGTATGCCTGGGCCTCCCTGGTGGCTTAGTGGGTTAAGCAACGCACTATGAAGCAGACCGCAGCCACCTCAGCCACCGCAGCCATTACAGCACGAGTTCGATTCCTCCTGCAGGCCAGGGAGGGACCCACATGGTGCGGCAGACCTCTCCTGCTGTGCCTGCTGCTCCCCTCAGCAGTGTACTTCTTTGATCTGCCTATTCTGCTCCCTGCTCTCTGTGGTGAATCCTCTCATCCCCACCCCCACGCCTCTGGCACTGTACCCCAGTGCTTGTATGCATACATAAATAAATCTTTAAAAAAGAGAGAAGGGGGCCTCCCTGGTGGCGCAGTGGGTTAAGCAACGCACTATGAAGCAAATCGCAGCCACTGCAGCACGAGTTCGATCCCTGCTGCCGGCCAGGGTGGGG
>JAGFMF010011574.1:6057675-6071531 GCA_019455555.1 Galemys pyrenaicus | reverse complement strand
GAAGTACACTGCTGAGGGGAGCAGCGGGCACAGCAGGAGAGGTCTGCCGCACCATGTGGGTCCCTGCCCTGGCCGGCAGCAGGGATCGAACTCGTGCTGCAGTGGCTGAGGTCTGCTTCATAGTGCATTGCTTAACCCACTGCGCCACCAGGGAGGCCCTTAATAGGTAATCTTCATTTACTGTTTCCTTATTATCAAGCACAAATAAAGATTGGTTCATAATTAATAGAATAGGCTATGAAAATTATATTTAGTATGATTAGTTATAACTATGTATAAAAAACAAGTCCTTATTTTCCCTTAACTGTTGGTTAACCTTGAAGATTAGATTTCCATCTCATTATCTTCTACTGCCTAAAGGATTTTTACATAGTTGACATTTTAATATAGATTTAGCCCAACTAAATAGTCATCAAAATAAATTTCTGATTATCTTTTAGATTTATTTTGGAATATCCAAGATTTCTGTTTGTATACAGTAAAAGTATTTACTCATAGCATTGAATGAAGCAAGTTTTATTAATGGGATATACAAATCAGTGACTAAGCACTTCTTTGAAGCTGGGAAAAAAATATGTTTCTCAAGTAATTTATTATAATTCACAAATGAAAATTTTATTCGATAACACAATGTATATATATGAATTAGAAATGAGCTTTCATTAGAAAATAATAACAGCATGGTCTTTTATGAAAGGGAAGTTGATATATTGAATTCCAGTCAAATTTTCCAAAAGCATTAATAAAGCTTAGATATATTAAAGTTCAAAAACACTTTAGAAAATAGTATAAATTTTTGTACAAAAGGTTTACTATTTACTTTCTCTTTCAAAATGATCTCTCACAGATGAGTTTCTTATTTTTTTCTTATATATGTGAACCTAAAAAATTAGATTTTTAATTCTATTGTTATAGTATTAAAATCTACATTTTGTGTTTTATCTACAAGAAATGTAATAAGTTATGAGAATTTATGCTTACAATGTTTAAAATAAATATCATAAAATTAACTTCTAAACATTAAATAATATTAAAAAAATAGTAAAATATTTAATATGGAAATTGAACATATTAATATTTAATACTTTTAATGATTTTTTGTTACCTTTTATTTTTTCAAGTCAAAGTTGTTTTTTAAAGTTACCTTAAGCAGGTATTCACCTCTCAGAATACTTTTAAAGACACGAGAGAAAATATAATTAAAGTTTTATTACATTGAAGTGAGTAAAAATAAATTATTATCTCTATTTAAATTTTGTGTGGAGAAATGTATTTTTTAAATTAATATCTTTACCCATAAAGATAAAAAGTGAAACTTTCGTGTCGTCTCCATAGTTCTCCAGTCTAGCAATGAAGAGAGTAACTAATTGAACTAAGTTACTGTACTCAAAAATGTTTGTGTAAAGCTATATTACTTCACAACATATTAGAAATTATAAGTAAAAACAGTTTTTATCCTTCCAAATTAATAATGACAGTTTCACTGAAGGAGATGACCAAATATATGTTAGTATAAACAGATAATACAGTTTTATATTTCACATTAAATTTCTAAAGATTATGTTAATAAGTAGATATTCATTTGCACAGACAGGGGAGGTAGGCAATTACCTGATATGATTCCAGGAATGTATCAAAATTATGTAAAAGAGATGATTCTAGAAAATAAATCAAAGCAAAACAAAATTATGTAAGCCCTAGTCTTATCTCTATTCCCAATTTATTTGAATTCCATTCATGTGAATTTTCCTAATAATGAAAGGATTTTTTTTTACTTAGTTTGGAATTGTGTATTTCTATCTATGTATGAAAATATATGCTAACTATAGCAAAAATCACAGATTGTGTTTATATAATTTTGGTTCAATAATACACAGCCCCGCTTCCTAATGCTTGTTCAACCTTATAGTTAACCTTAGGGTCTTGTTCATAAACTGTTTAAAATCAATGCCCATCACTCCCAATGCCCTCCCATTTCTCAGATCTAGTTCCTGAAAGTAAAATGAATAGATCACAGTCTTAAAGTCTTCACACATTGCTTTTAAAGAAAAATAGCGTTTTGACGAGCATGGATGAAAACTTATCTGGAAGGCCTGATATTGTGTTCTTCCTTCTAAAAGTACATTTTTGATTAGAAAAGTTGGAATAAAGAACAATGATTCTAGTACAGATTTTGACCTTTCACTTACTGGGTGACAGTGAAGTCAGACAACACCTCTAAGCCTCAGTTCTTATTTATAGGAGGAGATTAATTGAGATTAGGCATGTAAAGTGTTCAGCTCATATCTATCAAATAATTCTCCTCAAAAGAGTAACTCTCAAAAAGTGGGAACAAACTAAATGTTTATCTGTTCGCCAATAAACTACAAACTATAAATTAGTTTTTGATATACTACATAAAATATTATTAAAAAAGTAAATTATTTAATGGGAAAAACTATAAATACAAGTAGAAAATCAAATAGATTTAATAGTGAAAAGCAATGCTATGAATAAATGATTGCTATCTTTGTGTTAGTATTGTTTTGGCTTACAACAGAAGCCAAAGTGTCCTATGATCTTGTTAAATGTGTCAAAGATCAGCAAAAGCAAAACAAAAAGCAAAGAACAAAAAAGAAGGTAGGAGGGAGGAAGGAAGTAGAGTCTGTTCTAGTTATCAAGTTAGCATTTTTTAGAACATACATGAGTATGTGCAGCTTGGGTCTCTTACTAATTTCAGACAACTATCTAAATTCACTACTCAGTAGAAAAAGAACTTGATTTGAGAGGCTTAATTAGTCAGTAATTAAAATTTGTCTAATTAAATCTTTGGTTTGCTATAACAAAAATGGACCAATCTCATCTGAATTGAAAGACAAGAAAATATTAGAAATCAAGTAAAGCATAATCATAATCTCATATCTATCATTGCCCTTAAGGCAGGGAATCAAAAATCCTACCCAGTAACTTTTTACTTCACTAAAGTGGGAAGCAAGGGGCAAAGTATAAGGACACAGACTTCTCTCAGGATATAATTATGATGATAGCATGTAAACAATTCACTTGAATAGAGTAATACAGTGAAATTGTCATAATCTGTAATATACTATTTTAGCTTTCTGTAATTATATTAATTCACATATTATTATTGAAGCAAAAATAATGGTATTATTCATTGTTCATAGGTCACCATGATAGAGAAAAATTATAATATTACATTATTCTTATTAAAATTGTTGTCCTGATAAGAAAATGTCATATTTTGTTGATTTTAGCTTTTGACTCAAATGACAGGATAGTAAGTAATATAAAAATGATTTATTTCTATAATTCTATACTGTAACTTTATTTTGCATCATTTAAATTCATGGATGACTGAGTGATTAAAAACATGAAGGTCTGTGCATTCTTAACATGTATATTTTAAATACAATTATTATGTGGATAAAAATGATTGTTTTTAAGTTGCAGTTGTTTTTTTTTTTTTTTACTTAAGAAGATCATCTCAATTTACCACAATACACTAAATTAATAGTAAAATTAATAAGATTATTCAGAAGGACATACCTATAAATAATGGATATATATCAATAATATTGGGAACATATAACATAGAATTTATGCATACCCTGCAACCACTCAAATAACATATGTGTTTTTTAGAATCAGAATACAATTCATTGAATTTAATTTAAGTGTAGACAGAGGCATCATATTGATGTCATTAGTAAATATCATGAGAATTTGCTTACATAATTTTGCTTTGATTTATTTTCTAGAATCATTCATCTCTTTTACATAATTTTGATACATTCCTGGAATCATATCAGGTAATTGCCTACCTCCCCTGTCTGTGCAAATGAATATCTACTTATTAACATAATCTTTAGAAATTTAATGTGAAATATAAAACTGTATTATCTGTTTATACTAACATATATTTGGTCATCTCCTTCAGTGAAACTGTCATTATTAATTTGGAAGGATAAAAACTGTTTTTACTTATAATTTCTAATATGTTGTTTTGGTGTCACAGATAAACATTTCAGATTTTTTCCAACTTTTTTACAAAGATCTTTCAAGTCCTTAGGAGGTTTCTATACTTCTCCTTTTACTGTCTCCTAATTTACACATAATTTTTTTTGAGTTAAGAAAATACTCAGAGGAAGGATATTACTTACCACTTTCAAACATGACTTGGATTATTTGTTTGTCTGTATCATTTGTTTGTTAATCAGCTAAAAGAGAAAAAAATAGTGTATGTCTCAGAGAAAGCTGTCTATTAAGTAGTAATGAGGAAAACAGTCAATTTTGGTTTGCAAACAAAAAAAAAATGTCTTTAAGGTCTCCTTTGTGAACACTCAAGTAAGAAAATGAGTGAGACTTAAACAAATTCACCATATTCTTAATATGCTTGATACAAAAAAATACAGCAGATAAATGTAATAAATAACCTAGGAAATGGAATCTGATTTGACCCCTTCAGCTGGTTCAGGGTATAAATGAAGTACAATTTGTTTTATATTTTAAAAAAATCTGTATTTAATGAAAGCTACAACATAAAAGGCTACCAGGAATTTTAAACTTTTCTTCTTGATGCTCCTATTCCAGACTCAAATTATTATTATAAAAAATGCTGAACAGGTACACAGCGTGAATGAAACTGTTCCAATACCCATACCTAATCCTATGGAGCCCAGATTATGATTTTTCTTTTGCTGATTGCTATGACTGAAATAATATTTTCCTGGTGTCTACTCATCCTACTCCTCCCCAAGTGCTAAGGTTTGCTTAAATGAACTAATATTTGATAGTTTCTTCCCTAACCTCCCTTCTCTTAGAGCACCTCCATTAGAAATTTGGAATTATAAACCCTTTCTCTGTCTCTTGAGATGTAAATCTCCCAACCTCTTAACAGTTCTACAAGCCAGTAATGTCTTTTCAAGGATCTCAGAATCACCCATTTAAAATGTAACACACAAAAATACTTAACAGATATTTCAAATGTAATGACCTAAAAAGAAT
Organism: Galemys pyrenaicus; assembly: GCA_019455555.1. NCBI lineage: Eukaryota > Metazoa > Chordata > Mammalia > Eulipotyphla > Talpidae > Galemys > Galemys pyrenaicus. The sequence continues at coordinate 6,066,527 of JAGFMF010011574.1, read as the reverse complement.
GAAAGGAAAATGACATACCACAGCAGTAGAATTTAGCTAAAAATGAAAAACAAGGTGATGAATGTTAAACTCCAAAATGACTTCAAATTAAACAGTGTGCTTTCAGTAATCCATAGGTGAAAAAAGAAAACACAACCTAAAAATGTTAGAAAATACTTTGAACTGAATAATAATGGAGAGATAATAAAATGTGTGAATACAAATGAGAGGAACACTAAAAGGTAAATTTGTCTTATATGTATAAAAGGAAATAAAGGAAGAAACAGAAAAATCAATGACAATATGATTAAGGAGAGAATAAAGAAATAGCACATATTTCAAATCAAACAGAGAGTAGGTAGAAACAGATAATAAAGTAAATATAGAGATTAATTATACAGAACACATACAAACAATAGAAAATAATAATACTATAAGGTATTTCTTAGAAGAGATTAGATTCACTAAACCCTATTTTAGAATAATCAAAAAAAAAAAAAAAAAGCAGAGAAAATCCAAATAACTAGTGTCGGGACATCACCACTAACTAACCTTGTAGAAATTGTGATGTTATATTAACAATTTTGATAATTATAATGAATAGAAAAACTTGGTTTTGGTTTTTTACACTAAAAACAGTATTAATTTTCCTAAGCACCAGATTTGGCTGTTTTCAGGTCATATTATGTCATTATTGTTTTTTAAAATAATCATTTATTCTTTTAACTGTGATAACATGAGTTTCCTCCCCATCCGGCATCACCACTGAATGGTACCCACCATCAAATCACTCATAGTCCATCACCATGGTCATTATGTTTCCTCTCCTCTTTGTTCCTACTCCTCCCCCAACCCTACTTAAGATGTTTCAGTTCTATTGTCAGTTTTCAAGAGTTAACTCTTCTGTCAGTATATTTCATTATATCCTCCTATTTAAAATTTAATTATCTGTATATCCAACAGGCATTTATTATTATTAAATAATGTTTCTCTAATTTTCAAAGTTCATGAAATATGTTTTTGATATCATCTTTCTTTACTCCTTCTCCAGGCTCTATGGTAGCTATTAATGGTTTCCCTCTATTAAGAGGAAATATAAGTGGGATTTTTTTCTAGACTTGGGATCTATGGATTTGAGATACATTATGTATATTCACGTTAATTATATAACATAGATATGTCCTGGACTCTAACAGCTCCACTTTTATAAAAATTCAGTTGCCCATTTATACTTAGTGCCTTCATGTGTGAGCTTGGACCAGAGAAATTCTAATTTTAATAGGAAAAGACCAGCAGAGCATTTTTTTTTCCATCTCAAGTTCACCCAATAGTTGTTTGCTAATCTGCCTTTCAAGTTCAATTCCTTGACACTTGTTAAGAACCCTGATAAGGGGCCTCCCTGGTGGTGTAGTGGGTTAAGCAAATGACTATGAAGTAAATCGCAGCCATTGCAGCACAAGTTGGATCCCTGCCGCTGGCCACGGAGGGGACCCACATGGCATGGCAGACCTTTCCTGCCTCGCCCGCTGCTCCCCTCAGCAGTGTGATTCATTCGTTCTGCCTGTTCTGCTCACCACTCTTTCTCTGGTGAATCCTCTCACCTCCCTGGACTCTGGCCTGTACTCCAGCTCTTGTATGCATAAATAAATAAAATCTTTAAAAAAAAAAAAAGAACCCTGATAAAAGATAAGCTTTTGGTTACCTATCAGATGTTAAATTAATACACAAAGTAACTGAATTGGAGCCATTTAAAATAATTTGAAATGCAAAGAAACAATATACATAGGTAGACACCATGGTCAGATAGCTACAGTAGAGTACAGAAAGTATCCTATTAAACAGTAAAGAACCTGTATAACTGTAGAGTAAGCAGAAGTCTAATGATCCAATATTGACATTGTTTTAGCAATAACAAATAGGAGACCTTAGTACTAATTCAAGACTGTTGGATGAAAAGGATTAAGGTTGATTATAACCTCAAAACAGAAACTCTAGTGTGATAAGACAACTTTCTTTATGTAGAGGGTAAGTGAAGAGTCTGAGAAGACTTAACCTGAAATTGGAAAGGATCCTATTCACTCTTTGATTCAAAACAGGATTATAATTACTTTAAAAATTGACAGAAAGATGGAACACTAACAGATATCAACTGATTATATTATCATTAATGTAGAAGTTATTTAATGCTAAGGATCAAGGCAATGCTAAATGATTACAGCTCACAGACATGATGAACACTATCATAGCTATATTTTATGATGCCATTCCAGTTAAGATAACCTTTCCCATATTAAATTAATGGAAATGTTTTAATCTTTACATTTGGGTTCACATTTCACATAACTTGTAATTAATGCTCTGATACTATTTTCCTTTTCTTAATTTCTTTCTATTAACTCTTTTGTTTGTGCTACCTTTCTGCCTGCTTTTATGAATCTTTTCTTTATGCAATAAATTTAAATTTGGGAAAGAGGCATTGTGGTGTAGAATCAAATTTTATGTCAGCTAATAGAGTAACTCAATAAATGTCTCTGTAATTAAAATAGATAAATAAAAATTTGGAAGGGTAATTTTTAGTACTTTTAATATCCTTTATTTCATCAAATCAACTGTAGTTCAAAGAAAAACAATTTTGTTAGGAATAGCCTAATTTAATAATTTTCAGACTGCCAGAAGTGCATTTAGTAAACAATTCATTTTCTCTCTGGATGTACTTATTAGTTTTATATCTTCTCTCCTATATATGAGTGTATCAGCCTGAGATAGGAGACTTTCAAAGTGCCTGATACATGATATACCTTTAGAAGAATTGAGGCAACATGAAAAGGAGAGAAAAACATACTATAACTTTTGTAAAAAATGTGGTCTTGTATCAGTTTATGGTGGATATGAAACATACCCCTCTGACGTTTTCTTCCTATTGCTTTATGTTCCTAGAGCAAACTAAATTTCTGGAACTGTTTTCAAGATGAAATAATTCTTAAATGTGAGTTGCAGTGTTCTTTTTAGTCTACACCCTTAAGTTGTAGAAGAAATGAGTGACTATGCTTACATTGCTAGCAGATAAAAATACTATTTTTTATGGAGTTTTCAATTCACATTGCCTTAGCAATACTCTAAAAAAGTTACATTGCCAGAACTGTCATCAACTCTAATGAGAGGATGATCATCTGTGCCTACAAATTGGGCTACAAATAAGCACAGCCTAAAAATGATGAAGGGAGTAGTATATTACCATCCATAGAAAAAAGTGACTTCACAATTTAACTAAATAGAGCTTTGGAATTTCTTTCTATGCAATATTATTGCAATTGGGTAACTAAAACTAAGAAAAAGTTTATTATATCATCAATGTCACCCACAAGCAATGCATGGTTATTACTGAAGGAAATAATTTTCCTCTCTGACTATCACAGTCACTAAATTAAGTTTTTCCTTAATGATTCACAGGGGACTCATGAATGGCATATTTTAATATTAAATTAGTTGAAATGTTACATTAAAAACAAGCTAATTAATCATGGTATTAAGAATGCTTTTCATGCCAAGGCAAATTATTAAATTCCTGCTTCGTTTTCTCTTTTCTTAGACTCTGTTTATAGGATAAACTACAAGAACACCACAGACAGATATCCACATCCATATACACATCTACATCTAGATGCAATTTAACATTTTTGTATTTACTAACTTTTCCTTTACTAACAACTTTAAATATCAACTTAAATGTGATTTCTTTGTATGTCACTTGATGTAAAAGCAGATATCTCATATCTGCTTATATCTCATAAGTTTGCTTTGGAAACAGAGTAAGAAAAAAGAAAGGGGTATCAATAAATATATAATGGCAGGAGATCAAGGTATGTGTTTATAGATGTGCTCAATTATGACTGTGATGTTGGCCTGGCTCAAATACAATGATTTGTGGGACATTAATGTGTTTTGCCTTTGTAACAGTTATTTTTAAATTACGTATTGGTTTTGATACCTAACCTTTACTATATTTTTACTTTGTGCTTAAAGATATATGATTTCTAGAGGTGGTAATATCTTTATATGATCATAATCAAATCCTAATTCACTCTGGCTTATTTCATTATATACTAACTGTATAACTTAATTTTCAAAGCCAATCCTTTATTCTTCATCATATAGTTTTTTTAGCAGCAAGTAGTTTGATAATTTTATATTCCAAATATCACATTATAGTTTAATCTTTTAAAATAGCCCATGGAAATGATTTTCCCTTCAAACTTTAATGTTGTATTCAGTGAAAGCAACGACTTTAGTTCATATTTATATTTACCCTTATGAACATTTAATACATCACAAAATTAAGGATTAAAGCCAGTCCTATTTGGAAGGTAGTTAACAATGGATATAAGAGATAATAGTGAAAGACAATAAAGTAAGACATAACTTGTTTAGAAATACAGAAAGGTCTTACTCTCAACCAAAGCAATTTGTTAGCAATATCACTTTGCTAGGATGCTGTTTAAAGAAATTAAAGATTTTTCCACGTTTTTAGTAACCAAACTCAGAGTAAACAGACCAATGGGGAATAAATATGTAAAAGATCTTGCGGTGAGGTCAGAAAAGGAAGAAGCTAAGCTGTCAAAAATAAGTAAATAAAGAATATCATTCTAGGGATATGGACTTTTTATTTTTAATCTAAAAAATAAAAATTATAATTGCCACAATCTTCGACTGATTGTAACAGGGATGATATAGAGAAAATTAACACAATCCATTAAAGTCAGATTAAATGTATTTCTGATAAACACTGTGAATTAGGCCATAGACTGTAAGTGAATACCTCCTTTTCTCTTTGTTTCAGAGAGGGGCTACAATTAAAATCAATAGAAAACATGAATGAACTACCTGTTGGTGAGCAATGGATTAACAAAATATATTTATATGATTAGTAAACAGGATCAGAGAAATTAAAATGCATTCCAGTACAAATACTGAACATATTATGAACTTATTCACATAAATAATGAAATTAAAAGCATTTTGGTTTGTTTTGATACATGTACACACAAATGTTTCAGAAATTTCCATTTTGAAATAGTTGGTACTATATACATAAAATGTTTACATGTGTAAAATAGCATTAGAGTATCCTAGAGGTAAAAAAACAGATGAAGGGTTAAATATAGAGCTTTATTTCACATTAAAGAGGAGGAAAAACAGAAAGCAAAAGGACTGTGACAAGATAAGCTTACATTGCTACCAATAAAACATCAACTTTTTGGACATATATTCAAACTAGTGTTTCTGCATGGTTCTCCTAAACAGATATAATAAGATTATACATGCCATAATAATAGATTAGATAATGTATGTTAGATAAGATGGTAAGATATCTTTTAGAATTTTTCCTATTCAGATGGTCACTGAGAGTTTTGATTCAGATCTTAAAGTAAAACCTATTATTATTCACAAATCTTTGTTCAGTTTCTATCACACATATATCTAGCTATATGGGACTTTACTCTCATCTCAATCCATATCTATGATGAGGATTTAAGGTTAGATGTAGTCCAAATCCCTTACTTTTCCTATGTGGGTAGCCTTGGGCAAGTTTCTTAAAATTTATATTTCCATTTCTGTCTGTTTTTATGAGTATTAACTGAGATTTTAAATATAAGGTCTTTAGCCAATGGAGTAGAACCTAGAAGCAAACCCACAATTTTAAAGACAGTAAATCTGTGGCAAAAGAGCCAAGTGTATACACTGGATAAAGGAAAGTCTCTTCACTAAGTGGTGTTGGGATAACTGAACTGTCACATTAAAAAAAAAAAAAAAATGAAACTAGGGTCTCCCTGGAGGCACAGCCAGTTGAGAGGCACACTGTAAGCATCCTCAGCACAGCAGCGCAAGTTTGATCCCTGGTCAAGGAGGGGACCCACATGGCACAGCAGACCTCTCCTGCCTGGACTGAGGCTCTCCTCAGCAGTGTATTTCAGTCCATCTGCCTGTTTTTCTCCCTGCTCTGTCTCTGGTGAATCCTCTCATCTCCTGCAACTCTGACCTTTACCCCAGCTCTTGTATGCATAAATAAATAAATCTTAAAAAAAAATGAAACTACACAACCATCTCACACTATACACAAAAATGAACTCAAAATGGAAGGTTTCAGTGATGTTTCTGTGGCTTCACCACCAACAGCAAGAGGAACAAAGGAGAATATAAACATTTGTGATTACTGCAAACTAAAAAGTTTCTAGAGAGAAAGAAATTATTGCTAGAACAAAAATCAACTATTAATGAGACAAAAATATGTATACACCATACATCCAGCAAGGGGCTGAAATATAAGATCTATAAAGAATTTATGCAACTCATAAAAAGAAAACAACCCAAATCAACAAATGGAATTTCCTCAAAGATACAGATGGTCAACAAGCAGATGAAAAAATGTTGAGCATCAATTATCACTAGGGAAATGTAATGAAAACCACAATGAGATTCCTCCTGATACCTGTGAAAATAGTCCCTATTAAAAAGAACAGAAACAAGTATTTGTGAGAATGAGAAGAAAAAGAAATCCTCATACTAGATTATCTATCTGGCTGGCTGTCTATTTATCCGTCCATCCATCCATCCATCCATCCATCCATCCATCCATCCATCCATCCATCCATCCATCTATCTATCTATCTATCTATCTATCTATCTATCTATCTTCTATAAAAAGCTATAAAAAAGATAATCTTGCCATGTGTAATGATATAGGTGGAAATGGGGTATTATACTAAGAGAAATAAGTCAGAAGGAGAAAGAAAAATACTTGGTGGCATCACATACATGGAATACAGAGAAACAAAATGATGGGTCAAATAAAATTAAACCAATTAACAAACCCTAGAAATCTTACTGTAGAATCAAGGCTACCAGAGGGGTGAGCAGAATGGGGAGGGAGCATTATGGACTATAGTGGAGGACTATGAGTGACTTAGTGGTGGGTGTGGTATGGTAACATGCACAACTATATGTATGGTCCCATATCTCTAAGTAATCTACAGTTTTGTAAACCAATATTGCCTGAATAAAAATAAATAAAATGATGTTTATATGTACATATATAATGTATCTTATCTCCTAGTTATTTCTACTCTTCTTACTAAGAGTTTCTTTTTATAAAGCACTGTTTTGTATCACCTAAGTTCCAAACTGTGTCTCCTAAGTCAAATAGAATTTATAGATAGGTTTTATATAGTTAATCACGCATATTACTTTAAATTTGCATTTAATGCCATAATTGCATTATAGATCTCTCACACAAAACCATGTTTTTGTTGAAAATTTCATATACACACAAACACACACATATATCAATTGCATGTTCATATTTTTATTTGGTAACATAATACATTGTCTAGATGTAAGTAAACACTGCTCCCATTCTCAAGAGGATTCACAAACTCCTGGTTTACATAGATCTAACTATTCACTGTTTTCTTTTACTTAGAGGCTAATTATAACTTATCATTTCCTCTATAACTCACTTTTATAAAACATTCTGTTTTTTGGTGTTATGCAAAAGTGGGACCTACTGCTCTGGAGCAAACACTTCACTTACAACACTAGCCTTTGAATAATTATATATTATCTGTGATGTTCCCTCTCAATATTGTGGTATCTTGCTCTTTTACCTTGCTTACATTTTTAAATGTTTCTTTTAAATGTTTGTTTCATAGAGGTAGCTAATAGAGAATGTTATCACTCTTCTGTCTCTGAACAACTTGAAAAATATTTCTTCATCATTAGGGAGAAAACCACCTGTTGTTTTTTTTTTTATTCATTTCCTGGAAGTTTTTTGTCTGTTTGCTCTGTTTTCTCCTTGCAGGCTCTGCACTCTAGCTTTATGCTTAGATATTTGGTGAAGTCGATTACATAAAATTTTCTTGATACTTTCTGCTGTTCTGGTTAAGCATATGGCATGCAATGAGTAACCGAGACTGTATTCTCAATTTATTCTTTTCTATCATTCATTTAGCAGAAAACTTCCCTAGGCAATAGCAAATATTTAGTGCTGTTCCCAGGCTTTGATCTTTCTGATTTCTCAAGGATATTTTTAAAAGTCTTAAAAAGTGTTGAATTTATAACAGAAAAGATCGTCCATAATGTTACTATCAGCAGAAATTATATATTTACCCATCCGTGCTACTCTTCCTGAACTCTTTGAGGGTCTAGTCTTTGACCCCCAAAAGCCTGTAATGGATACTGATATGCAATAGCCATTCGCTAATATTTACCCAATGAGACTTCCCTCTGAGTATTGTACCTGTTCTGAATTGACTTTATGTCTATCTTTGCAATGTTTGTGTTAGTCTATGAAAGCGGTAAATAACTTAGATCATTCAGATTAGAATCCTTTGGGTAATGCTTTATTTTACTCTATAAACATAAGTGAAAGGTAAAGAGTACACACACAAAAAAAGAAATAAGGGAAGGAATAATCAATGATTCTTTTCACACAGGAGAACTAGTGTTTCCCTTGTTAGTATATTCAACTACCAAGTCAAAGTTACCAGCTTCTTTTATATAGAACAAGACAGTGGTGTAAGTGTAAATATTTGATAAATTAATATCATCCCTGAACTAATGGCAAGATACAAAAACTTAACAAATCGTGGAAAACTGGAAATTGTCTTCCTCCTCTATACCTCTGATTAATACACAGTGTTGTATACCAGTATTACCTCAATAAAATAGAATGCACTTTAAAAAATTATTAATCACTACTTTTTTTTTTGCTTTATTTTTTTTATTTTATTTATTTTTTTTATTAAAATATTTTAAAATTTACATATACTTGCCATTAATTGTAATCCCCATGTATTCCCCATCACCATCTCACCAGT
>JAGFMF010011574.1:5971535-6057301 GCA_019455555.1 Galemys pyrenaicus | reverse complement strand
TGGAAACAACCTAAATGCCCAAAAACAGATGAGTGGATCGGGAAGCTGTGGTACATATACACGATGGAATACTACTCAGCAATCAGAAATGAAAAATTAATCACTACTTTAATGGTGAGATTTTGACAAGTCTTGTATAGTGACAAGTGTGACTTAAATTTTTGGATCAATTATGGGGAAATACTTAACTTTCCTATAAATTTCTTAAAATTTTAAGTACATTATGGAGAAATAAAAATTAAAATTTAACCTGCCAGTTTTGAAAACACACAGTGATAATTCAATATTTAAATAAATGTGGAAACTCTCCAGCAAAAATTATCACTTTGAGTATGCCATTATAAAAATTGCTTACTAGTTAGACTTAACATTTGGGAAATAATTTCCTGAGAAAAAAATACCAGCTTACTTCAAATAATCATTTTCATCCAAACCTCATCACTATACATTTTATTTAGATGGAATAATTTTGTTAGTATCATTTAATAGTCAATGTACTTGATAGAAAATAAACATATATTGCAACATTTGGACATTTGTTTTATCTCTAAGTAGGATAAATGTTGGCTATAAAAGAAAAGCACATCACATCCATGTGTCTGTCAAATAAAAGTTTCATAAGTACCAATGTCATAAAACATTATCTATTTTATCTCTGTATGCATATATACAACATATGCAACAACAAATATCGTAATGTGGTGCTAAATTTTAAAATCCTCAACTCATATTCAAAATTTAGAACTGTTTGAAATTTATTATGAGACTAATTCAACTATTTGGACTCAGCTTTACTTACTATAAAATGATCAATGATATACAACATGCTTTATTTACTGTTTTACTATTATCATACACCTTAATACATTTAAAAATTACTTTGAAAAGATTTAAATGACATTTGTTAATGGATGTTTTTATAGAGTTCCAGCGATGAGGTATATTTATTTATTTATTTTTAATTCAGGTAATATTAGGATACCCTGGTGGTATTCCAAGGTAGCGTGCCTACCACCAAGTCACCCATAATTAACCACCATAGTCAGTTCTACTTCCTTACCTCTTTTGTTCTTACCCCTCCCAACTTCCTTCTCTCTCTGGATTCTTCAGTTTTGTAGTCAACTTACAAGGGTTAGATTTCAAGGTTTTCTTTATCTTATTCTTAATTTGGTTTCTCTGTATTCTGAATATTAGTGAAACCAATTTTTCCATATGCCCTTCTCCATACCCATCATACAAGTCGGTAATTTTCTACGTCTTTAGATTTGTTTTCATTTCAAAAATCACTGCAAAAAGCTGAGTTTTTACTACACCTGTACATTGCTATTCTTGAACAAGAGCAATGAATCTTCAACACCAGAAAATATGTTTGTCTACTGGTGAAACTTTTCCTCCCTATCTGTATCTTCACTTCATCTGGTGCCGTCTGTGTAGGAACTTCATTTAGCAATTTAGTAATCTAAACATAAGCACGTGTATCTTTAAATGTTTGTCCAGAAGCAGATGCTTCATCATCTTTGGCAATGTGGCATCTTGTTGCATCATACAATATAATGGCCTTATGCTCTGACAGCAAGAACTTCCAATTCTGAAAACCTTAATAGATATATTTTTCATATATGTGATTACAAGTAAACTGTTTGATTCAAGGCTTGGTAGTCTCCTTGAAAATGTATTATTTTCTCCTTTTTACAACTATAGATGTGATCCTTGTTTTTAAACAGAACTTTTCAAATGTTCCAGCAAAATAAAATGCCAAAAAAAACTTTGTACAAACATGGAACTTTTCTTCCTTTACTGAGCCTATTTTATTGTGAGACATTTCTTTTCTTGAGCAGAGATATTCCACTTGTGAAGATACTTTAGAATCTATACTATCTAACTAATGGGTTGTAAATTGATTGCTTGTTAATATAATAGATCTGTGCTTAGAGCAAATAACTGCTGTCAATTTTTCTTTTTCTTTTTTTAAAGATTATTTATGCATTCAAAAGCTGGGATACAGGCCAGAGGTATGTTGTGGGGAGATTAGAAATTCACCAGAAACAGAGCAAGGAGCAGAACAGGCAAATCCATGGAAATACACTGCTGAGGGGAGTAGCCAGCAAGACAGGAGAAGTCAGCTGCACCATGTGGGTTACCTCCTTGTAACCCTTGTGCTACAGTGACTGTTGATAGCTCCATAGCACTGAGATCAAACCCCTTGTGACTCCAGGGAGGCCCCTTCAATTTTTATTTTCATAGCAGGTTTGGACTGATATGGATAGGCCTTGCTATGTATTTATTTTCTGGTGAACAAAAATCCAGTGTTGATCATTTTTATTATTTTTTCAAGTAGTGTGCAATTTTATAGTGATTAAATTTACTTAATTTTTAATCAGTATTAATTCTTAAGTGCTTTTAATAAATTGAAAATGCTTGAAGTCTATTGTAGAACTCTTGGATACAGTTCTTCTTGATATGTTCTCAGACTAAGCAGCAAATTTGTATTCTGATCTAAAGTGTGAAACAGAGTCAGTGGTAGCTTTCTGCTTCTCAAGAGTAAAAAAAAAAAAAAAAAAAAAAAATTGTTATGTGTTCATTTATCAAACATTTAATAATAAAGAAGTAGCATTTTGCAAAATAAAACACATTACTTCAGGAAATAGACCTGAATTCCCATCTTTTGCTTTACTTGCTTGTATTTCTTAAAAATGCATATATTTTGGATAGACTTTTTATTTTAAATCTGAAAAATCATCTTTATTTGTTTTGTTATGTTTTCTTAGATCTTTTTTTATACTTTCAAGAGCACAGTCATTTTCACAATCAATTATATTTTCCTCCATATTCCTTTTATTTCTCTTCCATTAAATTAGCTAACTGAATGAACTTCTTATGCATTTTAATTTTATTATAGCAATGTATTTTATTAACATATTTGTGAAATAAAAATGCCTTTGATTAAAAATATAGTTATTATTTACTTACTGTTAAGAAATAATACTTTATATGTGGAATGTAGAAAAACAAAACAAAGAGTCAGAGAAACCAAACCAATGACAAACTCTAGAAATTTATCTATGGAATTGAGGTTACCAGCAGGAAAGGAAGAGGTGTGAGAGCCACGTAGGCATGGGGCACTGCAGACTAAAGTAGAGGACTTTCAGTGCCTTGGTGGTGGGTGTAGTGCGATACATAATCCTGAAGTGTGTGAATCCTTTACCTCTAAATAACACACAATGTTATAAGCAAATGTTAACTCAATAAAAATAAATAAGACACTACCAAATGAACTATAATACAATGTACTTTTCTTAGAATATTATATATTGTAAAAAATTCTTACACTTACTTGGCATTTATCATTTTTCTTTTTTTGTTTACCAAACTATGATGTGTTTATTGAATTTATGGTTCTAGTAAGACTGCTTCTGTACCCAAGCCAGTGCAATCAACAAAAGGGGGGGGGTAGGAGGGGACATCCACCTGCTCATTCTTATCACTATAATTTTTGAAACAGTATCAACTCAGAGACAAGTTAGAGTATTATATATCTCACAGTATATGGAATCTTCTCATGTCTTTATTTTAGTCTTACCAGTCTCTAGAACTGTTACAAATAAATTTGTGTTGTTAATAAAACCCTTAATCTATGATATTTTGGCCTGGAAAGGTGTTGACAGAACCCTTTCATATCAGTTTCCATCCATTAATGTGCCTTATTTTGAAATCTTTGGTGGAGTCTATAAAAATATCATTACTTATGAAATAATATAAATACTTAAAATAGGTCAAAATAAAAGTTTAACTATAAAACAACTATTAACACTTTTAAAAACTTATTATTAAATGGTGACTAGAAACAGAAATTGAAGAACATTAAAATTATTATTGTTATAATGAATCTTATGTATATCCATAATTCATATAAAAGACTAATAAATAAAACATGATTACAGATTAATTATTTTAATATGCATTATATAGTTATATATAATTATAGATTCTATATGATAAGCACTATAAAGTGTATACCAATAATACAGCAGAGAATGTATTAAATTATACAGCAGAATGTATTAAATGATTTTAATGACAACTGCATAGTTAAATTGCCACAAAATTGATTCTAAAATTGTTATAAATAGTTTAATTTTGCATCTAAATTTTTTTGCAGATAAATTTTGTTTTACAAAACTATAAGATATAGAATTCCATTTTAATTATATATATTTCTGTGTTCCCTATTGTAAATATATTCTTTGGTGTTACAGATATCTTTTATTCAAAATATGTGCATTCATTAAGTGCAACTTACATTTAATTGGATTAAAATGTACATAGTAAAATGTCGATATACGCACTAAAGGAAACTATTTTACAGAAATTTTGAAAGTCCATATTTAAAAACATATTTATTGAACATCTAATATGTATGAAAGCAATTTTCATGTATTATTTCATTCTATTTTTACTTTAATGAGAAGGAAAGTGAATCTCAGTGAAGGAGGAGTAATTTATATTCATAACTATTTTTAAATTCTGTAGTCAAAATTGTATGCAATATTTTTACAGTTTAGAAGATCTTGCTAAAATGAAACAAATTACTATTATATTTTTTATTTTTATGCGGTAAATGATAAATATAATTTTTTGAATAGAAGTTAACCTCTTTGAACACTTGCTTCCAGTCACTAATTTACTTGTATTTACAAATGGATAAAACCTAAGTAACACTACAAAAAGCAGGTGAAACATTATAGAAGCTGAGAGCTTACCTTTTAAAGTCTTCACATGTTTAAAATAGAATATTTATGAGAAACACATTTAATTTTAAATATGAATTAGTTAAACAACTATGGATTCAGTCTCTTCAAATAACTTACCACCTTTGATAAAAACAATTGACTAGTTTGCTATCTAAATTTGAGATATTGAATGGTATGAGAAAAAATCAAAGAAGCTACATAACAGAAAGGAATAAAATTATTTTGAGAAAAAAACTAACATTAAAAAGACTATTGAAACTATACACTTGAATATATACTAGACAAATACATTCAGGGTATTAGCTTTTTAATATCATTTTTATATTAAGTGGTATGCATATATAATTGTGTGTTAAACATTATGCAAAATATGTAGAATTCAAAGCCAATTGTAAGGTATATCACTACACATTGTTTTTTTTTTTTTAAGATTTATTTATTTATGCATACAAGCACTGGGGTACAGGCCAGAGGTGTGGGGGTGGTGAGAGAATCCACCGGACAGAGCAGGATGCAGAACAGGCAGATGAACAGAAGCACACTGCTGAGGGGAGCAGGAAGCACAGCAGGAGAGGTCTGCTATGCCATGTGGGTCTCCTCTCTGGCCGGCGGCAGGGATCGAACTCGTGCTGCAGTGGCTGCTGCAATGGCTGCTGCAATGGCTGTGGTTTGCTTCATAGTGCGTTGCTTAACCCACTGCGCCACCAGGGCAGGCCCACTACACATTGGTTTTTTGAGTAGAATAGAAATGTATTGCCTGTTATATACAGCATAACCTTATTAAAATCAAACTAAAATTTGTTTCATTGTGTGATTGGAAAATTTACACAGGCATTCTCATAAAGGTTTTGAAAAATGCAGATGCTACAGTCAACCAATCTACCATTGAGTCACTATATAATGCATTTAAAAATAATAAGGCTATAATTTTGATGTTTTAGATATTATTCCTTTATGAATTATCATTAAATGAGAGGCTCATAACAGTAGCAAGAGTTATAATGTTCACTATTTTTGTTTTATTCACTAATCATTTGTTAATAGTGATTATATGGCTTATTTTTATTTCATGTTGTTTTAATTTAAATTAGTTCATAAAAATTCTATTGATTTCACCAAATATTTATTTGGTTAACTAACCACAAAAATCCCTAGTAGAGCCTGATTAGTTGTATTAAAATGAAAAATAACCTTATTACTGGAGAAGAGAAAAATTTATACAAAAAGTAATGCATCATTCACTCCATGCACTACTTTTGTAATATATCCCCAAATTTCAACTTTGATGGTATTTTATAAGGATAATTTTTTTTTTTAACATGACTAGTCACTGCAAGGTAGATTTTATTTTCGTACAATTATATACATAAACTAGCTGTATTTTGTTTATAAGGAGCTTAGAGCATTGTATTAATAGAAAACAATATATTTTACTGCAAACTATTATAAAAGTAATGCAATTTTGTTGTTTGTACATGTTTATTTACTTTTTGAACAGAAGAATTAAAAAAAATCAGAAAAATCAAGACAGGCCTGGTTTTAAGATTTTTCACACTTGATTCATTCTACTTTCTCAACATCTCCAATTATTGATACATTTAAATGACAACTTTAAAATCCTAGATAAACATCAGCACGAATAAAGGAAAAATGTTTGTTTCCAAAGTATTATATGCTTCAGTTAATACTCAAATACTTCAAATTAGTGTTTTTCCAAGATAAGACTGTCCACATCAACTTTTCCCCACAACAAATATAAACTGACTATACCAAACCAACTTTTGTAGAGGGGAGTGATGCTACATCAATATTTTATAGAACAACAAATACAACAAAACGTTTCTGTCAGCTAACTATATAAAACAGTTCTCTACTTTTTTTTTGAAATCTAGAATGAATCTGATTATATTATCATGGAACAGGCACTGACTATTGGTGTAACAACTTGCTTATGTAAATGAATAGAAGTGTTACTACTTGCAAGCACTTCTTAAGGGAGGTAGAGAATATAGCAAGATCAAACAATTATGCCTCATGAATTTGTCTCAGCAGAGATGTTGGAATTCCAGAGGGATGTATGTGCTTTATTGTGCCTCAGGCACTTCCCTTCCTCAATCCCTTCAGAATTTATCAGTGGCAGCTATCAACCCCAAGGGTCAGAAGAGCTTGATAAAAGGAGACCACATTGTTCTCATTAGCACAGCCTAACTCTTTTTTTTTTTTTAACTCTTTTTTTTTTTAATGTTTGTTTGTTTAAAGATTTATTTATTTATGCATACAAGCACTGGGGTACAGGCCAGAGTTGCAGGGGGTGAGAGAATACACCATACAGAGTGGGGAACAGAACAGGCAGACTGACTGAAACACACTGCTGAGGGGGGCAGTGGGACAGGCAGGAGAGGTCTGCTGCACCATGTGGGTCACCTCCCTGGCAGGCAGCAGGGATTGAACTTGTGCTGCAGTGGCTGCGGTTTGCTTCATAATGTGTTGCTTAGCCCACTGCGCCACCAGAGAGGGTCCAGCACAGCCTAACTCATCACAATTCTAAAAAAAAAAAACGAGAATTACAAACTTCGGCTGATCTTTCTGTCAGTGCATTGCATTTCATATTCTCTCTCTGTCTCTGTCTCTCTTCAATATAGGATGTCCACAATTGATACAAAAAATATCTGTATAGCAGAGGCTGTTTTCATTTTACCCACTTAATGATAGCCCTGCTTATTTGACATGACATCAACAGGTTTGATTGGTTTTCTTCTATTTATTTGGGTGGATCTAGAGCTATTAGTTTTAAATATTAGAGAGTAAGTACAGGTATTAAGAAATTATTTTCTTTTGTTTCTCATGGAAAAATATTGGTAGAAGATGCTCTCAGTCAACCTTTCCATGTTTTAGGAAAAAGTCTATAGTTCTGTACAACTTAGTGACAATCAGGTATAGAAGCACTCTCATTCTCAAGTCATTGATCCTGCTGTTTCCTTATTTCAGGGATGATTCAAATCAATAATCCACTGATGAAAACCCTGAATTAACTCATTGCATGTGAGTGGAAACATTGGCAAAACCCCCACAGATTTTAAAAGAAATCAATAAAATGATACAAAAATCTCTAATAGCCTTGATCTCAGTTTTGTGAATTTTTTGTTACTGATTCTGTAACGTCACCATCAAATTGTTACTTATTTTACTTGAGTAGAACTTTGTAATTACAATTTTGAAACCAATTTTGAACTGACCAACAGTCACAACTTTCTGTACTGGGTAATTCAGATTCTCATCACAGTCTTTTCTCACAATATTAACATCACTAGCCTTAGTTATGAGATTGTCACGGCTCTCATTAGTGCAAAGTTTTCCAGTGTAGTTAATGTGCCGACTCTTAGTATCATTAGTATTTTTGACTTTTGCTGATAACCTATTGGACTGGTGTGGAACATGCAAATCTCCTAATTTATTTATGTGGCTATGCATTTTTCAACATAAAATGACAAACAAATATACACATAATCAAACCTAAATTGTTGGTTTCTCAAGCTGAATGAGATAAAAAGTGAATTTTCCCCATTGCATTATATGTCCTTGGTTGGAGATTAGACAATCAGAAACTTATCTAGATAACAAAGAAATCTGAATGCTGACACAAAGATCATCATATTTTCTTGATGAGTGTGTGCATGCTTAATATGTGTGTGTGCAATACAAACTGAGAAATGCTGCCAAGAAAAGCTATTTATAAGAAGTATAGAATTTATGATATAAAACATTCAGTGGAGATCTAATTCCCTAACAAAAATTAATTTATTTTTGTATTATTTTATGAAATAACTTCATTTAAAACAATATATATAAAATGCAGGAAAATAGATTCATACCTTTTCAGATATATGTTACTATACCACACCTACCATTAAGGCACACATAATACTCCATAGATCATTGGATGCTACTTCTCATTTCCTCCCCACCCCAAATCTTCCCCTCTGGTAGCCTGGATTCTATATTCATATTTTCAGTATTTGTTTTTTTGTTTTGTTTTGTTTTGTTTTTTTGTATGTTCCTTTTCTTTTTAAACTAGTTTTAAAAAGAAATATGATGAAAAAGATGAATTCCTCATCTATAACAAAAATCCTTTAAGAACTGCAAATCAGTATATTTGAATTATGATCTAAATGTGTTTTTCTTTTCCTAAAATTAAATAATCCAACAACCAAATTTGAAAATGTATTATGAATTGGTGTATGACTGTGACTAGATTAAAACTACAGTCCTTTGTCAGACTGCCAATAATATTGCTTTTTCAAAAATAATTCTTGGTTTAAAAAAGGGGCAAAAGTGGAGTGTAGTGGTGTACTATGGGTGATTTGGTGGCAATATTTAAGGAACGGATCTTATACTTCTAAAATGCCAACAAAAATAATATAATGTTACCTCAATGAAAAGGGGGAAAATTAAATAAAAATTAAGAAAAAATAAAATAAGGTTTTGTCACCTTAAATATGTTTGTACTCAGTATTTTAAAACACTTATGACACTCTATTTTTGGGTCCATGGAAATTCTAACAATTTGTTAATAATATTTAATTATTAATTTAACTTAATAGAGCTATTTAAGTAGAGTATTATAATGTTAGATACAATCTCATTTTCTTTTCATATGATTTTTTAACAGAAGATTATCTCAAAGTATTAAAAAATGTTCAAGATGATATACAACATTTAGTCTCTTAAGTAGAATTTTATTCAAGAAAAATACTCAAGTTTAGGGAAAAAATTAAGTTTATTTTTTCTTTAGTTCTACCTTATCTTTTCCTTCATTGACTTTTTTTATCTCTTGTTGAACTTTTAGGAAAATTTCTATTAAGTTTTGAGAAGCAATGGGATTTAAGAACTTCCCATTTCAATTACAGTACAATATAAGTGGTAAACTGAATCTTTTAAAATAGACTTTTAGTGTAAATACTATGCCAAAAAAATTCATTTTACGAAAGTTATTTTATGTGGAACAGATGCTTCAATGTTATGGAAAATAATTTAAATGTAATGGTAGGTTTGGGGAATCACACATCTGTTTTGATTAGAAAGAAATTTTCTATTTCATTGTAATATCTTAAAATATTCTAGAAGAATGGGTTTGTTATTAATTCACTCAAATATATCATGTGTCTATTTTATATAATTTTGAAATATGGCAATAAAAATAGTATGGTAAGAGCATTTAATATATTTTTCTGAAACCCTTCTGTATTTCAGAATTGATAATTAAGTCTCCCTAGTATACAAACACATATGTGTCAAAAAGACATAAGAATAAATGTTAAGTGGTAGATAGTGCTCAGGATTTAGTGTATGTGCTTTTCTGTTTTTGGAAAAACATTAAGTAAAATATCATCATTAGACAAAAAGTCTTTGCCTTGTATTTCAAAATATGCCACTATATAGAAATGCCTGGATTAAACCATTCACCAGGTTGATCTTTTGTGTTGTTGGCTTTTAATACATAATATTTTTCAAACTTTCCCAGTAGTTTCACAAATAATTTTCAGATTGTGAATATACAGATTTTACTGGAATGGTGGCATCAATATTTAATCGATCCCTTTACCAGCAGTACTAAGTAGAAATATAGTAAATAACATAAATTAATTCCTTTTAATAAGGAAGAAATTATTTACTTTCCAGAGGACACTGGTATTTTGTGTCCAAGTGAAAAAGGAAATAATAATAACTCAATGTATTTGATATTTTTTTAAGATTTATTGATTTTTTTTAAGATTTATTTTATTTATGCATAGAAGTAGGGTGAAGGCCAGCAGTGTGGAGAGGATTCACCAGAGACAGAGAAGGGAGTAGAACAAGCAGATCTCATGAAATACACTGCTGAGGGGAGCAGCTGGTGAGACAGGAGAGGTCTGCTGTGCCATGTGGATTAGCTCCCTGGTTAGGCATTGATCTCATGCTGCAGTGGTTGGTGATAGCTTGATAGCTCTGAGATTTTAATCCCTGTGCCACCAGGGAAGCCCTGGTGTTTGATGTTTTCTTTAAAACTTTCATTATTAGACAAATAATAAAAAATGAGTTCATTAATTCTTCCAAGAATTTCTTATTCATAAAGGTTAGAGACCAACTCTGTTCTAATCTCAATCCTGTGCACTACAAATAAAATTGTGAAAATATATATTCAACTCATGATGTTTAATTTTTAACAGATGAGAAAGAAAATAGAGGGTCTAATTAATACTTTAATTGGTGGCATCAGAGAACATATTTGTGAGCATTTTAACTGGTCTTTAAAAAATCTTTAAAAAGGTAAAGTGGGGACTGTAAGTTAAAGAATAGTTAAAATATTTTATGAGATAGGAATGTGCATCTATCTAGGAAAGAGCATGTACAAACTAGAAGAGTTTAGCTGAGGTAGAGTTAATAGTGCAGTTTACAGAGAGAATTATAAAAAGCCATCAAAAAATATATTAGATATTTTGTTCTTTATGTTAATATTTAAATCCCAAATTCTAGTTTGGATAAGTCTAAAGAAAACTTGGTAAATAAAAGTGGAACCATATTGAGATCTAACTGAATAGTCAAGACAAAAGTTAATTGAGAAATGAAAATGTCAAGAAACAAGGAGTCCTTTTTTGGCTACATCACCAAAATGAAATTCTTTACCTGAAAGAAAAAAAAAGGTTACCACATTTATTTGTCTTGTTTATTCTCCCTCTAGGACATCTGACAGAACACAGTAATTACTATTTTCCATGAACCCACAGATTTGGAACAGTAGGATATCAATCAAAAAAATGTTTGTTATAAAATTCTAGTTGAAACTTTTAGTATTTCCCCCCTTTTAGAATTCAATGGGTCCAAATGAAAATATCCATGTGAAAAAGAAGAAATGAAAGATAGTGTATATCTAGTTGGATAACCTAGGAGCTCAAACGATTCTACTACTTATTCTGCTATGTTTTGTTTAACTTAAAAATCATAAAGAGCATTTTATAGGTTGGTAATAAATTTGGCTTGATTTCAGAAAAAAAGTAATCTGGGACATTGATCATGCACTTAGATTATCCAGTTTGTTGAAGGTGAATAGAATGTTACTCAAGTAATATCATGATAATGTAATATCAATATAATATTACTTCAGCAATAGTACTAATAATATTATATCAGACATTTAATTATAAATCTTATTAAATATTTAAGCTAGCATATCAGAAATGCCTCTGAAATACTTAATTTGTTTATATTCTACACATTTAACATAGAAGTACAGCTCTGACCATAAATGATTTCTTTTGACTTTCAGCTATTTATTGAGTACATATGTGTACCCGGTATAAAATACACAATGGTTAAATTACAGACATGGTGATGTACTTTACTAGAATTTTCATTTTAGTAATAAAATTAGTGGTTACAAAACAATATTCTAATATGAATTGACTTCAGTTATGGTGCTACTGCAAATAAATTATTGGAGGTGCTCCAAAAGCATATATTTATAAAATATAGTCTACACATTCAAGAAATGTTTTACATGGAAGTGATTTTTAAATTGAAAGGTGAAAGATTATGAGACCTCTCTAAAATAAGTGGGAGTGAAAGAAAAGCAGATGGGTAAGATGTGAGCTAAGGTTTTTGGAGAAAGTGTGAGATAAGTTGGAATTGTGAAGGCAAATGTAATGGAATCAGAAAGATCAAGACTAATAGAGCCAACGTTTGAGACTAAAGATATAGGTAACACTATTATATGACATAGTTATATGAAATAATTTATATTCAGTCTAAAAATATCTATAATGTTGGGAAAGAAGAGAGAAAATTAATAAATTCACTTTTTTAAGTTTAAATGTAATACTACCATCATATAAAACTGTGACTCAAATATTTGAATCACTGGATCAAACGTTATTAGAACACAGTCCACCAAATAAGTTTACTTCTAATCTCCAATCTATAGTAGATGGAATTTTACATATAAAATTAAATAAGAGTCTTGAGAGAGAGAGGTTATTCTAGTGATCTGAGTAAATCTGATATAATAAGGTAACTACTAAGTGGGGACAGAAGGATTAGAATCAGAGATAGAGATGTGATGATGTAAACAAAAGGGTGAAAGAGTCATGAGGTTAGAAATGCAGGTTACCTTTCAAAGGTAAATAAGGCAAGGGAACAAATTTTCACCAGAGGCTTCCAGAAGGAGCATAAACTTAGCAGTTACTTGACTTTAAATTCCAAAACAGTGTAATTGTGCTGTTTTAAAACATTACATTGTAAACATAGTGTTACAACAACCATAGCTACCTAATGCATGTGATTTCCTAGATAGGCATCCTAGTGGAAAGAAACACTAATTTGTATGTCTGGTAGAACATCCTTGAAACAAAGACTATGGCTGGAAGAATGGAATTTTATTATTGGCTTACTCATCCATATTTTCACTTCATTTTCCATAGGATAAAGTGAAAATATATTTTTATTAGTTGCATTCCCTTTTGATATACATGCATAATCACCCCTGAGGATTATTGATTTTTTGAGAAAAATAGAGGAGAGGATAATAGAGATGAGAGAAAGAAACAAAAAATTAATATAATTATATAATTCTCTGACACTGTGACAAAGAAAAGAATCAATTTTAAGAACAGCACCTAATGTATATTTTTGGAACTTGGGAAATTGTATTCTTGCACTCCATATGAACTTTATGAAGAAGAATCAGTTTAATTATAAATATATATATATTCTTTTTGAACTTTTTAAAGTCAGAAATACATTAAATGTAAAATATTCTTATTTTTTCAATATTTAATGTGAAACTCTGTCAGTTGCTCCAATATTTAGTTAAAGCCAATAATGGAATTGGCCTGTTTGTAGATAATTTCATAGTGTACTTTTAATGCTTCCCTTTACCATATGTAAAGGTAGAATTAAAAAGTAATATGAACTAGAATTATACAAAGTCTTTTTCAATTTATATTTATTATTCATATGAACATATATACATATATTGATAGATCAGTAGCAGTTGATCAATAACAATATTCATAACAATTGATCCATAACAATTATCCATAATAATTGATAGTCATTTGCAATTTCGCTCAAATTTGATGTATCTTATATGGTTTAATAAGTTCAAATAAAATTAATGATGGAGTTTATATGTAAATTAACAATATCTGTATATTGAATAGCTATTTTATGAATTGTTCATCTTAGGTATATATCAGGCAAGATTTAGGTATATAAAGATTTAGGTATATAAAGGCAAGATTATAGATGGCAGAAGTTCAAAGATTACAAAGCAAAATCTATGAAATTGTGCAGAATGCCCTAATATATATTTTTTAAAGATTTATTTATTTATGCATACAAGCACTGGGGTACAGGCCAGAGGTGTGTGTGTGTGGGGAGGTGAGAGGATTCACCACAGAGAGCGGGGAGCAGAACAGGCAGATCAACAGAAGTACTCTGTTGAGGGGAGCAGCGGGCACAGCAGGAGAGGTCTGCTGCACCATGTGGGTCCCCTCCCTGGCTGGCAGCATGGATCGAACTTGTGCTGCAGTGGCTGTTGTTTGCTTCATAGTGCATTGCTTAACCCACTGCGCCACCAGGGAGGCCCATATTCTACCTTATTTACATGTATCTTGAGGTCTGTTTTATAATCAGTTTATTAGAAGTAATGTAGTAAAAAAGAGAGGTATGTAATTATGTACATTAATTAATTTTGCACCTCCATAGCTTTCTCATTTGAGTACCTATTGCAATTTGACAATATGCAAGCAAACAAAATCTTACAAATTCAAGAGATAGTGAACAGTAAAACTTACTCCACAAGTATTTCTATATTTTAAACTCCCCCCAAAATTGAACAGATATTTCCAGTCTATCATGCATGCCTTTTTCTGAACAGATTTTCCCTTTGCTTTGAATGTGCAAATAATTACTATTGCCTAAAAAAAAGAATGAAGAATAAAATAGGGTAACTGCTTCCATAATGGGAGAGTGGAAAATCGTTTTATCCATCCCTCAAGACAGAAATGATGCTCAGTAATGAAACTAAATTGGATTTTTTTCCATTCTACAAAACAACTCAATCTTCTTTATCCATCTTACCAATCAAATAACAAATGTTTACAAAGAAGCATTTTTTCCTCCTATCCATATTCATTCACTTGGTGACATGATCAAATAGCATCTGTATTAGTTTGCTAGAGATGACATAGCTGAACACCACAGACTGGTGGTTTAAACAACAGAGATTTCTTTTCTTTACAGTCTGGAGACTGGATGTCTAAGATCAAGATGTTGGAAGGATTGATTTCTCTGAGGTCTCTATCACTGGCTTGCAGGTGTCTGCCAACTTCTGTGTCCTGACATAGCCTTTTCTCTGCATGAAAATCCCTCTCTTCTTAAAGGGACAGTAGTAATATTGGATTAGGAGCAACTTTCCTGGACTTAATTTAACATTAGTTACCTCTTTAAAGGTCCTATCTCCTAGTATAGTCATATTATGAAAGACTAGTGTAGCAGTCTATAAATAATTTGTTTGCTGATGATCTTCATTTCAAGTTGAGTCATTTGAATCTTCTACAGTAGTATTTAATAGGCTTCACAAAATTATGTGTAATCTGGGATTCAAGGTCTACAAGCCCCAAGTTTGTTCCTCTGTATTTTCTCACTTAGAGCAAACTACAACTTCATCCTTCTACTAGCTAATATTCCTGCTTCTGTCTTAGCTCTTCTCCTTAATGTTTTGAAAAAGCTGCCAAAACAATTGTGTTAAAATGCTAACATATAATGCTCCAAATATTCCAAATGTTGTTCCATCTTATTCTGAGAAAATGATGACATATTTGTTAGATATCCTGACAAATTTGGATTTGTTTATCCTCATCTAACATAGTCACCCTATCCTAATTGTTCCATAAGCACACCAGAGATACTATTATAGTTTTTCCACTTGTTCTTTCACCTGTCTGAATTATTAGTTATACACATAAAAGTATATCTCTCTTATTTTATTTAAACCTTGATTCTAATTTCAACATTTTAAAAATTTATTTATTTTCTTACACTGTTGTTCATTTTTGTATAGTGATTTGTTTCGCTCCTCAGGTTTAGTCCCCATAGTTCTCCCACTACCATATCACCTGTGAAGCATCACCATAGTCCTTTGTATTCTTCCCTCTCCAGTTTAGAACCCCCTTCCCCTCCATGCTATATGCCTCAGATCTATAGTCAGCTTACAAGTTTTGTATTTTTCATAACCCTTTGTTTGGTTTCTCTATATTCCATATATAAGTGAAACTATCTGATATTTATCTTTTTTCTTCTGATTTATTTTGCTTAGCATAATCCCTTCTAGCTCCATTCAAGTTGCCACGAATGCCATGGGTTTTCTTTTTTGATCACTGAGTAATATTCCATTATGTATGTATTCCATTCATCTGTTTTGGGACATTTAGGTTTTTTCCATATTTTGGCTATTGCAAATAGTGCTGCCATAAACATAGACATGCAGGTTTCCTTTTGAATTAGTGTTTTGAGACCACACTATAGATCAAAATCTCATAACTGGATATGTATTCAAAATAATTTAAATCAGGATCTAGAAAGAACATCTGTACTCACATGCTCATTGTGACATTATTCACAATGACCAAAATATGGAAACAACCCAAATATTCATTGACAAATAAATGGAATAAAAATGGGTGACATATGTATATGAGGAACTATTTTTCAGTCTTTTTTTTTTTAAGATTTATTTATTTATGCATACAAGCACTAGGGTACAGGCCAGAGGTGTGGGCGGGGGGTGAGAGGATTCACCACAGAAAGCAGGGAGCAGAACAGGCAGATCAACAGAAGTACACTGCTGAGGGGAGCAGTGGGCACAGCAGGAGAGGTCTGCTACGCCATATGGGTCCCTCCCTGGCCTTCGGGAGGAATCGAACTTGTGCTGCAGTGGCTGAGGTTTGCTTCATAGTGCATTCCTTAACCCACTGCGCCACCAGGGAGGCCCCTATTTTTCAGTCTTGTGGAAAAAGATGGAAAACCCTTTGTTTGCAACAATATAGATGAACCTGTGGGGTTTCATGCTAACTGAAATAAGCCAATGACAGAATTGGCAGTGACTGGCATACTGTATGATTCCAGCTACATATAGTACCTAACGGAAGCAATAAAACCCATAGAAGCAAACAAAAGAATAGTAGTTGCTAGAGATGGTGAAAATTTGGGTGTTGTTTTTTAGTGGGCATAAAGTTTCAGTAATGCTAGATGAATATATTCTCAATATATGCAATTACAACTCTGTAGGTAACAGTAAAGTACCATGCATTTCGAAATTTCTCAAGAGAGTAAATCTCATCTTTGGTGTTCTTATCACAAAAAAGGAAAGCACACACACACACACACAGATAAAATAACTTGGTAAATATCTCACACAGGGAAATAATGAATTCAAAATTCATGTCAAGTAACATTATGTTAACTACTACTTCATAACTTTATGAAAGAACTGGATCATGGCTTTCATCTTTGTCAAATATATTCAGCACAGAGGAAAAGCTCAACACATATGTATTACAGGAATTATCCATCACATCCCTTTAATTATCATTTCAATGAGAATGTGTAGATTCAAGCAACAAAAAATAATCCCAGGTGTTTTTAACTGAAAATAAATTATAGAAATGATGATCAATACCTCACAGAATCACTATAAGAACTAAAAACAAAAACAAAAAAAGATAAAGCAGCAACCAGGACCTTTGTACAGTTAGAACAAAGAAGTAGTTCTGTGCCACAATGTTATTGCCAAGCTCTACAGACATTGCATAAGCACCCTTTTGTGTTTTCCCAGTGGGTTTGAAACATTGATCAAATTAACATATCTGATCAATGTGGAAAATAATCATGATTCAAAATTTTAACTGTGAATATAAATGACGCAATAGTAATTATTGAAGGTTTATTGTCTTTAGAAACCTCTATGAAGTTTAATTTACAGATGATATTATGAAAACCTTCCTTACTTCTCTCTTCATAGTGTATCTGAACAATTTTATATGACAATAAGTTTTAGCAAAATAATTACTTAAATGTGTTTTATGAACACATAAAATATATATTAATAAAGTCAGTATTCCCTAACTTACACACAATTCCTATCCTCCCTCCTTGATTTTTATTTTCACCAGTCTGTCTCCCTCTGAAACACTAAATATATTACACTATTCATGGTATTCATTGCATCTCTCCCACTAGAAGGTAAGTTTCATGGAAATAACATTTGTTCAATGTGTTCACTCCTCTATATCCAGAAATACCCGGGATACATGGTTCATGGTAAGTATTCAAAAAGTATTTATATTAATGTGTTACTAAGTGAATAAATAACTTGTAGAAAATGAGGTTAACCATCATCATAATACTGGACAGTCTTAATATTTCCATATTTCTTATTTTTTGTAAATATGAAATTTGAAGTGACATGGAATAATCATTATTCTAAGGTAAATAATATGACATTAAATACTTCACATATGTTTTTAAAAATTTATTATACAAGCTATGTCTATAAACCTAATAATTTTAGGATCTTTTATAATAAGGTCACAAACAATGTTATCTTTCTCACTTCCCAAAATCCTCACTGTAAAAACCTTGACTGTGCTATTCCCTCTGCCAGATGTCTCAGGTAAAGCCAAAACTCCACTTGACACTGAGCTATTTTAATCCAGTCTTAAATAGAGTGTGACTTCTTCCAGTAGCCTTTGTACTTGATACAGTTTCCATCATCTCACTGTGTAATGGATCATTAGGGTATAGCAGGATGTATGATGATGCTCAGCAGGTAGATAATAGACTCAAGTATGCTTATGTCCTGGTTCACGGAAATGCAATTTACCCAAGAAACTAAACAAGGAATTTATCCAATTTATCTCTCATTCACTCACCACATGAAATCAACAATTATTTCATACTATTTCTGAAATCCAACTACTCTCTTTGGGTCAGTTTTGAACACTCAACATAGTGATCAAAATATTTTTTAATTCAGGTAAGACTAGTTTACAAAACTAGTATGATTTAAAGGAATAGAGTCACAACTTTTAAGTGTATTCAAACTATTTTAATTTCAATCTCTATTTAATATACTCACTTCCTTTCCCTCTTCTAATTGTTGTTTCCCATTTTATATATTGGAGATTTTCGTAAATATCCTCCCTTCCTTGACACTTTAATGATTCTAATATTAGTTTATATTGATCCACAACTGTTCTTTTGAAAGTTTATGTGGTAACAATACCTAAAGGGGAAATCCTATACCTCTAAATCATGAGTAGAATTGTAAAAAAAAAAAATCTTACCTAAATAAGAAAAATTAAAATATTTTATGACATCACTATAAATCTAGAGTCTTGGAAATCATATAATATCACATTCACAATGTTACCCTCATTCACAGTTCAAACATAATCTACTGCGTTTTTCAATTATACTCTAAATTCAAGTTATTCAATTTGAGCAGCCCATTGTGTTTTGGTATTTTTTTATATATAAACATGCCAGACTATCCATGTGAACTGTAGATCTTATCATTCCCAATATTTTTCTTCATTTTCATTCCTTTACTCAATAATACATTCAAAGTGTTTTTGAGTCCCTACTATGTGCAGAACATTATTGTAAGTACTGGGACTAAAACAGTAAAAATAAAAAAATAAAGATTATTTTCTATTGAATCAATTGTCTTCATTTTAAGGCACTTTTTTTTTAAAGATTTATTTATTTATACATACAAGAGTTGGGGTACAGGCCAGAGTCCAGGGAGGTGAGAGGATTCACCAGAGACAGAGTGGAGAGCAAACAGGCAGACTGACTGAAACACACTGCTGAGGGAAGCAGCGGGTGAGGCAGGAGAGGTCTGCTGTGTCATGTGGGTCCCCTCCCTGGCTGGCGGCAGGGATTGAACTCTAGCTGCAGTGACTGCAGTTTGCTTCATAGAGCATTGCTTAAAGCACTGCATTACCAGGGAGGCCCTTAAGACACTTCTTGATAAATAAAATAAGTCTGAAGGAGAAGGACAAATAGTGGATGGTTTCACTATAAGTGAAAATTAGAAAGAAAAAAATGGTTAGGCTACAAACCAAACCAATAATCAACCCTGGATTGATTATTGCGAAGCTGAGGCAACCAGAAAGGGAGGGTAGTGAGGTGGGAGAGTAGGAGGAAGGAGACCACAAGGAGCATGATAAAGAGTTACTGGGGATTTGGTGGTGGGCCTTATGTGAAAACATACAAGTACAGAGGTCTTAACCTCCAGCCACTAAAACAAATATAGTATTGTAAAGCAAATTTACCTCAATAAATGTAACTGGAAAAATAGTATAATTTTGATCTAAGATTCTATTTCATGAAATTCACTTCCTTCCTCTAACCATTGAGCTCCTGCAGTCTGAAAACGGCTAATCTCAAAATCAGGAGATATTTGTTGACATTTTAATGTTCTATGAGGGCAGAAGACACATAAAATATAGGGTAGTGTGTGAACATTGTCAGCTATTAATATTTATTGACTAAATAAACAGAAATATAAATAACATTTTAACAAGCCCTTATATGCCAATGATTAAAACATTATATTATTTTTAAATGTTACATGGCCTTGGGGATAGTCTAAATTTTTAATTTTAATAATCAGAAAGTTAAATGCCATATAGGAGCTCTGATATTTTTCAAGTTTATAAATAGTGTTAAATAGTTTCTTTAAAGCAAAAATAGAACAGTTCAGTTAAGCAAGTTAGATATTATTTTAATACAATGCAGTATATTTTAAAATATACTACTTATACTATTAAATAACATAAATATTGTTTTATAGTATAATTTAAAATATACTCTTTTCAAAACCTAAACCTTTTATTCTTTTTTATTTTTTTAATGGGGACTTTTATAGTCATTTCATCAATATCTGATACCTAATTTTTGGGAGATGATTGACACTGTTTTTGAAGTAACAGTATCTTCTTATCCTTTTTAGGTATTCCCCTTTCTCTAGACATTATTATTCTGTAATTAATTTAAACTAGTTGAGAGGTCTTCTCTGTTTATCTCACATATGGTAATGTGCAGTCTTAGTTGACAGGAAATACATACATACACATATATTATATATATATGAAGAAAGAGTAATCTTAATATATTCTTGATGGGAATGTAAATTTGTATAGTTATTCTTAGAAGCATTCTGTAGTTATCTTGAAAAACTTAAAATGGAGATATCATATGATCCAGCATTTCCACTTCTAAAAAGAAGTATGCTCCACAATATTTTTATTGCAGCATTTTTTTTTTTTTTTTTTTTTACAATTGCTATGATCTGGAAACAAACTAAGTGCCTACTGATAGGAGATTGGAATAAGTACTATGTATATAAGTATATCCATCCACAAAGTAGAATATCAGTCAGCTCAAAAAACAAAACATAAAACAAAAGAAATATTGCCATTTACCATAAAATGGAGGTAGTCTGAGTGAATTTTGCATAGTATACAAGTTAGAAAGGCTGCAGTTTTTTATATCACATATAAAATTCAATGAGAATGCTAAGGTATTCTTGTTATTTACTAAGTTCATGTAATAATCTGATTTAATAGAGTCACTATAAAAAATTGCACTAGCCAAATGGGATTATTTATATCATATAATGGCAGTACTTATAAGAAAGCATCATTGTTATATACAGTTCTTTCAATTAGGTAACAGGGAGACTGTAGGATGTTTATAAATATGCCATGTTTAAGGTACATTCCACATTTACTAACTGTGGATGAACTATGAACCAAAACTGATGCATAAGTTTATTGATGTAACAATAATAATATTAAAAAGTTGGGAACAATTAACCTCAGTAGTTATATCTTTCTAATAATGCTGCAAAAAAAAAGTCTTAGTAATCATCTGAGAACACCTGCATAATTAAAAGTAGACCTAATTATAAGATTGGTTGACACTTTTAATATATCCCTTCAGAAAATCACTTTCTATTTAAATATGCCATTTTATTTTTAATTATACGACTCAATTATATTTATTGTTCTTTCTTATTTTAAAACATCTGTGTAACTCATAAAGCATGTTGAAAATGCTTAAAAAAGCTAACAATGGTAAGATGCAGGATTTTTCTGGCTTGTGAAATACAATTCATTATGAAGTTTTGGCTTGATATAGTACACAGAAATGCCTGTTTTTATCCCTTGGAAACAAATGACAACTGGAACTATTGCATTGTTTGATATCCCAAGAACTGGATTATTTTCTTTCTAATATTTATTTACATATAAATCCACACATACATGAAATAAAACAATTATTTTATTATGCTTCTTTCCAGTCAAATATACTGCCTATTAATTCCAGTTTTAGAAGTGTGTATGTAGCTACCGTGAAAGAGTATCTGTAAGTAAGTGCATTACTCTTTTAAAATAATGGAAGATTCATGTGTTCTTCATATTGTGGTTTTATCAAAATCTCCAGACTAATTAAATAATGTACCTACAACAGAAATTCTGCTGTTTTGTCTATTCTACACATAAAACATGGTTTTATGTTAAAGAAAGCTGACTTGCTTTGGCAGAGATTAAGTTTACGTTGAGAAGACGATGGAGACTGCATATAAACTGTGGACTTACAAGAGGTATATATTAAAAAGGGAAATACTTTTTGTCCAAAATAAGTACAACCTGCAATGTATATCATTATGTACTAACTAAAAATTAGAATATTTACTCTGTTAGGTTTTTTATTCCCATGTGGATTTTTTCAACAGAAATATGGAAAATAGACCAAATGAATATATTAGAATTGATTGCTCTTCTGCCTATAATTTCATCAGACTTTTTTGTCTTCTTTTTGTTAAGTTTTATGAGATCTTTGTAGATCGTGATAGGAATTGTACTGAATTTTTTATTTCTTTGGCTAAAATAGCCATTTTGAGAATGCTAACTCATCCAGTCAAAGACCAGAGAATATCTTTCCATTTTCTGTGTCTTCTATTTTTTTTAGAGCTATCTTATAGTTTTCATCATATAGTCCTTTACCTCCTTTACCTCCTTTACTACTTCTTTACTACTAGGTATTAATTTTTGATGCAATTGTAGGTGAAATTTCTTCTTAATTTCTTCCTCTTCTTGTTCACTTTTTGCATATAGGAAGGTAACTTTTTTTTTGTATATTGCTATTGTAACCTGCCTCTTTGCTGACCTGACTGTTTCAGTTAGTTTATTTTAGTAGAGGCTTTAGCCAAAGAAATATATTTTTAAAATATTTCAAATTGTACTTTCAATTATGGCAGAAAGCTATAGCAAAGGTGAATGCTCTTTAAGGTTAATAACTGTAAAGGTTAATTGTAACATATTTTTGTGTATTTTAGATTATCTTATGTTTAGTTATCTTCCTATGAATTTTTAAACATATGGATAACAATGTGATTAATGTCAATAATATGTTTTTTATAAACACTATTATATATTTTATTTTTTTATGTCTCATGTAGAGTCCAGGTAGAAATACATTGGGCTATATAGGTAGGTGAGAGGTAGATATACATATATAGATTGATTTAAACTGTAATGTTACATGAATATAAACCAAATTTAGAGAACACAAAACAAATTATATACTGAATATATTATTTTATAAATAATATTTGTGGCTACATAATTGTATGTGCAGAGTATAGAAGTTCAAGTCTGAAATCCATATTAAAGGCAATTATAAATTAACATTTCCTGCAGAAAATGGAATTTCACAATGCAATTACTGCATTTCTTGATTAATGCCATAAAAATTTTGAAACTAATTACTTTGATAATGGAATGATTATTTTACCCTTTCTGTTTTGTATCTTTAACAAAAATGTAAAAATTTAGCTCAATGAACACCAGAATGGTGGCAGACTCTTATGAATTTATTATTAAGATAAGATTTTTAATTTATTTATTGACTAATAGTATTTGCTTTTAGACCAGTACTGTTTCCAAAATAAATAATTAATGTTATTACATATTTTTAAGAATTAATTTCAATATATTAAGTGAAAGCTTTATTTTAATGGTTTTGTAAGTCATACATGGTATTTTTTTGTCGTAATCTTTAATTTATCATGAACCTTACTGAATTAGTTTAGGGATAATTCAGATGTAAAATTAATACTATACCATCATAGTAATAAAATTTCCCTAGATGTAGAATGTCTCTAATAGAACTAGAAATTGCATCTGTAGAGGTTGTTTTCATGCATGCATATAAATGTATTTCTGGAGTTATTTCACTATATAATTATAGATCTTGAATCTACCAGCAACAATAACATCAATCTTTAAAAGAAGTCTCATAAAAATTTAAAGTAGAGTCCCTTGTTTTTAGCTAAATAGAATCAACATTAAGTGAATATTCTTCCCACTCCAAGTAAATTCTACCAGTAAAATACAATTTGCAATTAAAAAAAAAAATGTTGCTTTTGGTTCTTTTTGATGCTGAATAAATTGTTATAATTTCATTTGGCTAAATATAATTCTAAATAACCCCCCACTAAAATATCTTAGATTTCTTCTATTCTTACCTGGAAACCAGGGTTTCTATAAGTTGAGAATGATAAGGACACTTTGACTTTCTTGATTTTTGCAATATGATGCACATTTGGCAACTGTTTTAAATTATAATAATAATTTACATTTAAGTAAACAGACTAAGTAGACATGTAACAAAACTTATAATTAATAGGAATATAATTGATTTTGAATTGCTACTATAATAATTGTATTTGGGTAAGAGTCAACACTTTCCTCCTGTGAGCAAACAGTGACAGGGTCCAAGTTTCCTTTTCCAACTCTCTGATTTATACTGTGGTAAAACTCCTTAAGAATGAATTTCATAGCACAAGTGTATTTATATTGTATTATGTTTAATTGTAATATTTGGGTAAGTGTGTAAGCATTTTGTGAAGCCACAGCCAAGCTATCACAAAAACAATTCTAGATTTTAAAATACAACTATCCTTCAAAATTTGTCAGATTCATAAAGGTACTAATCTTGTTTTTTAAATGTTAAATATTATGTGATCATCTTTATATCCTCATAAATGGTTATTTTTGCTACATTCACAAACTGTGATAATCTTGGTATATGTAAATTTCATCCAAAACAAGGAGTTGCATACTGGAGATCTGAGAAGTTATTCTTCTCTCATAATTCATGTTAAACACGTATAAGATCACTTTGGTAATAGGTAAGATTGATAAGAATTAGGTGCCATAAAAAAATCAGTCTGTTTTATCTTTCCTGACAAAATAGCAATTGCTTTAAAATCTAATGAATGTAGACAAGTAAATTTCAAATATGACTCTCTTCTCTTTGAAAATGGGAACACTAATAGTACTCACATTATAGAGCTGTTTACATACAAACCACTTA
This sequence comes from Galemys pyrenaicus, assembly GCA_019455555.1. Classification (NCBI taxonomy): domain Eukaryota; kingdom Metazoa; phylum Chordata; class Mammalia; order Eulipotyphla; family Talpidae; genus Galemys; species Galemys pyrenaicus. Next base: position 6,032,063 of record JAGFMF010011574.1, on the reverse strand, counting down.
GAATCATGTCTGGCTTGCCTTACACTTTTATTTTTTTTTTTAAAGATTTATTTATTTATGCATACAAGCACTGGGGTACAGGCCAGAGGTGTGGGGGGTGCAAGGATTCACCACAGAGAGCGGGGAGCAGAACAGGCAGATCAACAGAAGTACACTGCTGAGGGGAGCAGCGGGCACAGCAGGAGAGGTCTGCTGCACCATGTGGGTCCCCTCCCTGGCCGGCAGCAGGGACCGAACTCGTGCTGCAGTGGCTGCGGTTTGCTTCATAGGTTGTTGCTTAACCCACTGCGCCACCAGGGAGGCCCGCCTTACACTTTTAAATTGATATAATTTTTATAATAAATGTTTTTCAAAATTAAATAAATGATGGAAGATATACCAGGGAGTAATATAAAATTTTGGTCAAATTAAATTGTAATTCTAAACTGTTAATGCTGTTGAGTCTGGAGTATTTCCCATCTCACACACTGCTGGCTTGGGTCCTATATCATGGCTAACATCATTGATTACTCATTACCTTGCTCAATATTTCTTGTTCCATTGATTTCTTAGTAACCAACATCAATCTATACAGGAACTGACCTTATCAAATGTAATCATTTTACATTTGAGCTAAGACACAGCTCAAGTGACTTTATTATCCCTGTATTACATAATCAAAGTGCATCTTTATTCACTTCCCTTTTTTTTTTTAGACTCAATAAAGTTTAACAATTTAAGTTGGCAGTGTTGTCAACATCTTCCATTATCTGTATGTCAGTATAATAAACAGACGTTGCAAAAACAGTTATTTGGTAATTATTGACCTAAAAAGCTCTATTCCATATACTAGTGCACACAATTCTCATCTTTTCTGGCCAGGAACATCACAGAAAAAAATCTACCCTGTACCCCACATGCATAAATAAAATAAATCTTAAAAAATATGAAAACTGAGAAAACATCCAACCCCCAAAATATACAATATTTATATAGTATTATAGAATATTTATATAGTATTATGTAAAATGAACTCCAAGTCTTAAAATATTGAGATGAATATCTGATTTTGCCTCAATTCTTCTGGTTGCTTGAACACATATTTTCAGGGTCTTTTATATAATTGTTATTTCACAGTTAACTATAAAATATGAACCTCACATAGAGCTGAAAAGATGTATCTTTGAATTTTGTTTTAATACTTCCTCTGTTTTTAGCATTCACCTTAATATACATTTGGACATACTTTCTACAAGATAGATGTTTAAATATGTTCATACATTTATGTACATATAAATTTATATTTTCTATGAATTATTTCCTTCTAAAAGAATAAACAGTTTTGTCGGCAGTAATTTTTATTAAAAGAGAATTCAAATCATGGTATTAACAGATTATATTTGTATAAATTTACATATATACTCAAATCTTTCTTGTTCTCTGCTTTCTCTGAGCAGGCAATCAGTATAGTGGCTAAACATGTGCTTGGGAATTAGAAACCAACATCAACCACCATATTACATACTCATTGTAAAAATTTGCGTGTTAATCTTTTCATAATTTACTTTTCAGTCCTAATTTATCAGGTAAATTAATATTTTCTACATAATTTATAAATAATAAATATAGGATGATAAAGAGGAAATATGTCACTGAGTATAAGAAATATGAATTACAATAACAGATAAATTCTTAGAATTATACTAAGCAGAAATAAATCAGTTAATGTATTTTATCATTTTTAATTTCATATTGAGAAATAAAGCTAGAATTCAACAATAAAATGTTAATAATTATACTTTCATAATAAAAATATCATGCCAGATTAAATTTGGTATTTTTTAGTTCTAATTATCTGTCCAAGACTTGATTTGATGTTTATAATGTGGTAGTTAAGACAATGAGTTTTGTCAAAGGACTGCCATAGGAAAACAAAATCTATGGAAATTATTATTTTTCCATGTTCCTATAAAAGTATCTATATTTTAGTTTGCAACTTATTTGGGAATTTTTTTTCTCACATAATTCTATATTTCATGACTAAAGAAAATTTACAACTAATGATATAGCAATTTTTGCCTCTTTAATTTTGATACTTTATTATTTTAAAGTATGTCATTTCCATATATTGATACCAGTAATTTTTTGTTTCAAACATTTTCAAGACATTAACTGATATTTCATATAGCTAGAACTTTCTATTTCTGCTCTATATGAACATTTACATGTAAAGGCATTAATAATTTAAAATTGCATGAATGAACTTGTTCTGGATCTTAAAGAAGTTACTCATATCTACTAAGGGAGGAAACTGGTTTGATTCATTTAAGATCTCTTAAAATATGTTATCCCAGGAAGGTTAATATATTTTTAAAAATTGCTAAACACCATTATACTTACAGTTATTTTATTTAAAGTGAAGTGGAGAATTATTTTATTATTTCATATGAAGTGGCTGAGGTAGTCATACCTCAGTCTGAGCACATCACTGTCATTAGTTTTTAGACAGCTCCTTCTTTTCAAAAAGTATGATGCACATGTATACACTTAATTCCCATATACTATTCATATTTAGGCACGCTGCAGTAAATTATTTTGTATCTTGTATTCCTTTATTATTTCATATATTCTATTATTTATTATTTTGTATTTGTTCTTTATTTTACATCTTTAATTCACATTTGAATGCTATCTAAATAAATGTAGCCACACAGAAATCAATAGAGAATTATGTTTCGCAAAGGAGTGGCTGGGCCACTATTCAATAAAGTCTCCTGGAAAGTGAAATAAACCAAAGACTAAATTTTATTTACTGGCTTTAGCAAGATGTAAATGACTTTTATAAGTACATATCAGAGTTGTGAAGCCAGATACTAGTTACATAATTATCCAGAAGATGAAGAGATAACAAGTATCAAACTATTACTCCTGGTTCTCTAAGGCAGATTTTGTTAACTTTTCATGGTTGGTTGCTTGCTTGCTCTTGAAATTAAAAATGCACCAACATAAATATTTTGACAAAAACTTGGTCGATAGTAGAAAAATACAAAAACGACAGAGAGTTACAAGATGATAAGAAACTAATTCAATGTATAATGTTTCTGAAAAACCTTGACAGAATGAGATTTTGTATCAGGTGGATGATTTTATAATTGTATAATTATTTAATGGAGAGATGTTGGGTCTAAAGCAGTTAGTTTTAAGTTGGTGCTAATTTGAGTTAGATGATCTGACCATATTTTATTTTTGAACTGACAGATAACGCATCCTACAGTGGGTCAGGTATAAGGAAAGAGGACAGAGTTTAAATATTTTTTGCTAAGAAGGAAATAACTGATTTGATTTAATTAATGAGTGATATTTTCCTGGAGTTTGAGGTTTTCCTCGGACAAATGCTTAGTGGTTATGTACAGTTTCTGTAATTTTTACTACTAATAATGACATTTATCTGTGTGTGTATATATACATATATGCATATATATGGGTGACAATATGTGCATCCGTCAGTGATAAGAATTTATCAGTTAGATAATTCAAGGGCCCAGTACTGCAGAATCTTGGAATATTTTAACTAAGAGTAAATAAGTGTCATGAAATTAAAGAATTCATAAAGGGAAAGGAAAAACAAACAGTACAGATGAGTAGGAGGACATATCACTGAAATTTGAATTGAAGTATTTGAGTAAGCATGTTAGAAAGACTGATTGAAAAAAATATTTAGTAGAGAGCACCTTTCTTATGTTAACACATTTCTTGTTAAATTACATGTCTGTAGAAGTTTTTGGTGATTTCAAGTAAATGGGTTTTATTAGGAAGCCATAAACTGAGTGATATAGTGTGTGTTAGAATAGTGAAGTCACTCAGAACCTTGCAGTATTTGAATTGTATATGAAAATCATCTTCAAGGGAGAAAAAATTAAGGAGTAAATAAGGAGTTTCTTAGAGATAGTGGGTTATATAGTAATAATAAGTAGTAGATAAGGAGGTGGGTATAATGAGGCTTAAGAAGCACATAACAATAGTGCAAAAGAATTAATAAAGACATGGTTTGAGAAAGGGAAATAATAACTCCATTTCCTGACACTGGGGCTGAAGTCATATAAATGATACAGGGGTTGTGAAAGCAAGATTCTTACTTGATTTACAAATATTAGTTTAGAAGAAACATTCAAAGAAGCATTCTGGCATTCTGGGCTGGAAGTTGTGAGAGGAAGGGATATTTGTTAGTGAATATTGGTCATCTGCTAGATATTAATGGAAAAGTTTACAATGAAAGATAGAAGTAATAATTTGGCTCAGGTGTTGGAAAACAAAGTATAATCTGGGAGAAGATTTCAGCCAAGTTTTATTTATATCATTAAGAAAACTAACTATAGAGTAAACAGATTTGAAGAACTATGAAGGATGAGAAAATGTGCAAACAAAAAAGAAACAGACCCAGACATTTCTTTTCTTTTGTGGCTAAAAGTTTTATATGTTATTCACAAATTTTCTCTTTGCTATTGTTTTCTTTCTTTTTATTGACATAAAATTTTGTGTAGGTTTCAGTTTTTCATCAATGAGAAGAGACACAAGTATGTAATATGCATAGGATGGGGAAAAGGCATATATAGAGATAATGTAGTTTACAATACTTGACTAATCTTTTTAATAGCATCTGACATATTTAAAATTATAGAAAAATTTTACTCAAATAAAATGCCCAAATTCAAATAAAATAGCAACAAATAGTATTTAACAATATACTAAAACTATGATGTGCTATTAAGAAGTAGATATTTCCCAGAAGTGTGAAGATTGATTAGCATTAAGAAATATATTTATATAGTATAATATATCAGCAGTTAAATAAGAAAAAACATCCCAGAAATCCCAGTGGATATTTAAAAGGTCTTTGAATACATTCAACATGAATTAATCATAAACTCTGAGTAAACTGGGGATAGAATAATAATTTCTCAATTGATAAAAAATAAGTCATAAGATGAATTAACATAATACACAGTAAAGTATGTAGGTTTCATGTGACCTTGACCTTTCTATTAAAACATTTCAATTGATTGTTATTATATGAAAATATAAATTGTGAAATCCATAATGCAACTCCCAAACCCCTTTGGTTAGGTCTTCAACTACCTCCTCAGTGTTTTCTCAGATGAATTCTCATAATTTTTACCAAGCTTTTAAAGAAGAATTAATAATGATCCTTATCAAATTCTCGCAAAATATTGAGGCTGCAACAATTCTAAATTTATTTTATGAAACAATATGATCTTGATACTAAAACCAGACAAGAACACTACAAGAAAAATATATATGTAGAGCTCCTGGGTGGCGCAGTGGATTAAGCAATGCACTATGAAGCAAACTGCAGCCACTGCAGCACAAATTCCATCCCCGCTGCAGACCAGGGAGGGGACCCACATGGCATAGCAGACATCTCCTGCCTTTCCCACTGCTGCCCTCAGCAGTGTGGTTTGGTCAGTCTGCCTGTTCTGCTCCCCACTCTGTCTGGTGAATCCTCTCACCTCCTGAGACTCTGGCCTGTACCCCAGCTCTTGTATGTATAAATAAATAAATCTTTTAAAAAAGAAAAATATATATGTAAATCAAATCATAATAATGTTGGGTGAACAAATCCTCAATAAAAATTCAGCAAACTAGATTCAACAATACAGTAAAACGATGACAAATTGTGTTCAAGCAGGTTTTATTTCAAAGATGAAGATGTTTCAACTTATTCACATCAATGAATGTGATACACCACACTAACAAAGTATGAGATAAAAATTGTAGGGTTATCTAATGTGTCTTTATGATAAACCTTCAAATTAGAATGTATTATTTAATATCATTCTGTTTATGTAAATTTGTTTTGCTATTCTACTTTGCATTTCCATGTGACAAAGAATAAATAAGATCTCTGCCTAATCTCAATATAACATATATGTAATTCATGTTTTGAAATAATTCTAGACTGACAGAAATTTATTTGAAATTTTGCAGATTACAAACTGTTTTCATATACTCTCACAAAGATTCCACTACTGCTAAAACCATGTACATTACTTTATATAAATAATACCATGTACATTATTTTTTAAAAATTACACTGGCTAAACACTATTAACTGCTGACTTTACTCAGAATTCACCACTTTCTTTTGAAACATTTCCATTTTTATTAATTTATTCATGAATATTCAGATAGAAAATTTATTTTTTTTAAAGTCCAGACACAGTGATAGGTCCCAGGCAAGTGGAGATGGTTAAGACATTCCTATTTTCAAGATCATAGTCTCTTAAAAATGTAGATTAAGAGTATAGTAAGTAAATACTACTTCATCACCTCTGTAAAAAATGATTATAATTGTATGTATCATTAAACAAGACAAAATGAAGGTCTAAGATAATGTTGTATTTAAAAAAGACTCATACTTAAGAAATGTAAACTTTACCTTTATCTTAGACTTTATTTTCTTTTGAATTCATCTTCTTTTCATTTCTTAGGCAACATTCAGTCATTATAATGTGGCAAAGAACATGTTTTCCTTTTTTCTATTTAATTTATTTATAAAATTTTACATCATTGTTCATTTTTGTACAATGTTTGCATGCAACGTGTCAGTTATTTTATTTCTTTAACAATCATAGTCACTCTAAGGACAAACCAAAGGTCTAGTTTCTTCTCTTTAAAATTAATTTTGATTATTTTTCTATCTAGGAAATTTAATTTCATAAATAATTTGCAGTTAATTTATTTTGGGTACAATTATTTACATGGAGATTAAATTGTCCATATGTAGTTAAGAAAGTACACAAATTTGGAAGATACCAAAGCAATTTTGTCAGAGATAACTTATTTTAAAATGGCATTTGAATAATTATAGTAAAGCAAAGTTTTTTCTGTTTTATTGCCTAGAGATTTCTTGCAAAAATTGATAACATTATCTCATTTATATTTAAATTTAACCAATTAACTTTTATAAAATATTTACCAAATATTTTAGTACAATTTCTCTCTTATTCACTGTTTGAGATTTCCACAATTAAATTTATTACCAACTTGCAAATATAACAAAGCATTTCAAATAAATAATATTTTTAAAAAGATTTATTTATGCATACAAGAACTGAGGTACAGGCCAGAGTTTGGGGGTGACATGATTTTCTAGAGACAGAGTGGGAAGCAGAACAGGCAGATCTACTGAAACACAATGCTGAAAGAGCAGCAGACTAGACAGGAGAGGTGGGCTGTGCCATGTGAGTCACCTCCCTGACCGGGATTGAACCCATGCTGAACTGGCTGTGGATAGCTTCATAGTGCTGTGACTTAACCCCTTACACCACAAGAGTGGTCCCACTAGTAAATAACATTATATATGGACACTTGATAATCCACAAGATAGGATAGATAGTATCTCTAATCATTCATCTACCAAATTTTGGATAGCAATCACCAAATGTACATAATGGGTCACTTAGACAAAATGGCCATAAAAATGTAAAAACAACTGTAGAACATTGTCTTAGCTCACATATGCAAATAAATGAATTACCTATATTCCATTGTCAGTTATATTTTACCATAATATATAAATTCTTCTTGTGAATGAAATCTATATTCTGTTGATTTTTTAAAAGATTTATTTATTTATGCATACAAGAGTTGGGGTACAGGTCAAGGTGTGTGGGGGTGAGAGGATTCACCAGAGACAGAACGGAAAGCAGAACAGGCAGACTGACTGAAACACACTGCTGAGGGGAGCAGCAAGTGAGGCAGGAGAGGTCTGCTACGCCATGTGGTTCCCCTCCCTGGCCTGCAGGAGGAATCAAACTTGTGCTGCAGTGACTGCAATCTGCTTCATAGTGCGTTGCTTAACCCACTGTGCCACCAGGAAAGCCCTCTGTTGAATGTTTTAAAGATTTATTTATTTATGCATACAAGAACTGGAGTACATGCCAGAAGTGTGGGGTGGGGGGTGAGAGGACTCACTAGAAACAGATTAGGCAACAGGACTGGCAGATTGACAGAAATACACTGCTGAGGGGAGCAGCAGGCAAGGCAGGAGAGGTCTGCTGCACCAAGTGGGTCAGTATCTTGGCTGAGGATTGAACTCATGCTGCTGTGGCTGCTGATAGCTTCATTGTGCTGAGGTAACCCCTTATGCCTCCAGGAATGCCCAATTTCTTAATTAAGTTGTGTTGCTTAAAATTATTTTCATTATGCTCAGATATGCAAAACCAAAATTGAGTAAATACAGATTTTCAAAGAAAAATGCTCATGTTTCAAACATGTATAAGAATTCCATGTGTAGGAAATTTATGACTAACATCATCCAAAATTCAACAAGAGCCTTTGTGTATTGTTTTGAACATTTCTCTACTATCTTTAGTTTTCATTCTCAAGGTTATTTCAAAGAAATTTAAGATTATTCCAGTTCTAGCCATTTCATTTGCATTCCAGGCAGTAAGCATGAAAGAAGGCAGAAAGAGCATGTGTCCTCTACTTAAAGAGTCTTCCAGAATCACCCACTAATCTTCTGTTCATAGCTCATTAGTCAGAAATTTGTTACATGTCCAAAAACCAGTTACAAATGATACTTAAAAATATATCTTTAGACCATAGTAGCAAGTTGCTACAATAAAAATAGGACCTATATACCTAAAGATGAGGAGGAAATGGCTAATTAAAGTTTCAGCATAATTTCTATTAGAACATTAATAATTTTAACATTCATCTTGCATTTAACCACCTTTCACAAGCCCTGCTTATTTCAAATGATGCGTCCATTTCTTTTTTCAGATTACCAGCAGGCAATAACATATTTCTGCAAATAATAGAAGTTCTATGGATCTAAGGAATTATGATCCTTTCACATTAGTAAAGTTCCTGATGTTAAACTAGTCTTACATTGCTGATCCAAACTATATTTAGTAATAGTAATGCCATGCCATATTTATACTTCTAAATTCAATTTACTAATATTTTGTTGTATTTAATTTTCTTTTGTATGTTAGTTTATTTCATTTAATTGGGCAGATCATTTAAATCTTTTCTAATGATCTCAAGCAGTGTGTATAAAATATAAATAATTTACTTACTCTTTGAAGGCTTACTTTAATTACTATTGTGTAAAACATGAAATTTTAGAGAAAGTTCCTCCATGGTGAAATAATTGTAAAACTGTATTAGTGTTGTCAATAGAGAATGGAAGGAATGGAATTTGAAATAATGTACTTTAAGAACAGTTTTAAATAATGTCACTATAAATATGATCGGAGAAGTGGTCAGTAGGCACAAGGAGATTTTAGATAAAGTGTAAAACATATTTAGGATAACACATCCCATGACCATTTACCTGAGGATTTATCATTGAATGAACTAATAGGTCCAACATCAAGTTCTTGAAAATTCTGACTTTAATTGTCAAAAGTTACTAGTTCTATGGGTAAAGTTTCCAACATGGAAAAAAAAATCAAAATTTATAAAGTGAGGTCCTTCCTGGTGGCGCAAGGGGTTAAGTCTCAACACCATGAAGTGTCTATAACCACTGCAGCACGAGTTAGATCCCTAGCTAAGGAGGTGACCCACATGGCATAGCAGACCTCTACTGCCTTGCCCTCTGCTCCCCTCAGCAGTGTATTTCAATCGATCTGCCTGTTCTGTTCCTCACTATCTCTGATGAATACTCTCACCTTCCATACCTCTGGCCTATACACTAGTTTGTCTATGCATAAATAAATACATCTTAAAAATAAAAACAAAATTTATAAAGTAATAATGTGTTCTTGTCATAAATTTCAAAATACATAAAGAAAAAGTTTTAAAAATACACAATTTTAAATATTAAACATTATATTCTTGAATAAGTATATCAAAGTTTAGATTGTCTGAGTTTCTATACATTAAACACTTAGTGGGGTCATGGTCAGTAGAAAAGTGAATGGAAGGACTTAAGGATGAAAATAAATCTCAAAAAGTAATTATATTGGCACCAAACACAAATACTAAAACAAACCCCTGAAAACTGATGATAAAGCTGAAGTATGGGTGAGGGGGAGGAGTAAGAATGGCTGGTAGGAGGGCGAGAGCAAAAATGGACTACGGTAGAGGACTATGGGTGCTCTGGTGGTTGAAAACCTACAATGATTATATCTGAGAAGGGCAAATCCTATGTCAAATACCAACAAGGATGTAAACAATGGTACATCATTAAAAATTAAATTTTATTTAATAATGAAATAATGATAAAATTAGAAAATACAGTTCTTTTTTTTTTTTTTTTAACTCTCTTGCCAGTTCCCTGGACTGATAAGATTATATTTGGAATCATAAGCATGCTTGGTTGAAGTTGGGTCACTTAAGCCTACTCACAGCAACACTGGAAATTTTTCCTGGGTACATAATGTGATATGTAGTTATGTGATACCATATGTGATATGGTAGTTGTGTTACGGGGGTCTTAGAGGTATGTCAGTCCTCTTTGGTCTGGTTAGATGTTACTGCCTCAAAGACTTTGTTCTTCTGAGTAGTACTGGGGTAGAGGTTTGGCATAGGGTCCAAAGCTGGGTCTACAGACAGTGGGCCTTTACTAGGTATGCAGATGCATATGCTTCTACAAGTTCTCTTGAAAGACTCCTGTTGCTTCACTAGGCAGATTCTTAGTAGGGCATGGCTGAGAGAAGTCAGAAATTAATTCCAAGATTACTTTAGTTTCCACTGACAGAACTGAAGTCATACCTAGTTCTACAGGTTCAGATGGCCCAGGTTCCTAGACAGACAACCTTGTTTCCTGATTGTGGCTGGAATTGACTGGTGCTGAGTTACAGGACCATTTTAGGAACTTCAGTGGGAATCAGGTTGTTGACAAATAGGATGGTTTCCTGGTAGGACTTAGAGAGGGCAGAACTGTTTTTGCACTATGACTGGGAGCTACTAAATAACCTAATCACAGAATTGTTTCTGGACCTTCTCTTTGAATAAGTTTGGCTGGCTTGCTTCCCAAGGCACTTGTAAGCATGTCTCCAAAAAGTGTTCTGGGCCAGCTTAACTGCTTATTTACAAAAGCTTGAAATGGCGGAAGTCAATAAAAGGCCATTTCAGAATTTTGGGTGGTACATATGCAAATGTATCTTACTGGGTTTCTCACAAAAACTGTGGCTAATAGGGGCTGCACACACTCACATGATTGCTTCAGAATCTACAATCATATCAAGTTTTATGACATTGCCTACAGGGGCTCCTGGACTATAGGTGAAAGGAGTTGAAGCTCTATCAGGCAACACTTTAGGACCCACAATCAGGACCAGTATCTCCAAATTGATTACCTGGCACATAGGTCCTGTGACTCCCACCAGGTCTCTTTGGCATATTGTGCAGGTAGCAGTACAAAGGTCAAATTGGACTGAGGAATATGGAGTTGTTCCTGGGACAGTAGGCCCTTTAACCATAATTGGTAAGTCAGTCACCTTACTCTATCTTTTCAAAACTGGTATCTTTGGTCTTAGATTCCTTCATTGTTTTACAATTTCCTACATGTGTCCCAACTATTCCACAAAGGTAACTTTGTCTGTGAATAGCTGTCATATTATTTCTGCTAAGTGGAGACATAAACAAGGAATCTCTTCTTATTCCATCATCATGGTGACATTCCCATATTTATGTTTAACTCCATTTAAAGGTATTTGTAGAAATGATATTTTAATCACATTTATAAGCTTACTAAAATTTCCATTTTGTTTCAAATTATGGAATTAGACAATTAACTAAAATTTATTTTAGTACAAATTTGAATGTTATAAGTTTATTATGTGATTCTATGATACAATTTGGAGAATAAACTTCCCTGTCCACAGAAAATTTTTCTATATTAATTTGGTGCCACTGATGTAATTTAAGAATAAATTTAGGTCATAATGTATAATTAATATTCAGTCAATGTATAATTCAATATATAAATACTTCTTATGTTAGAATTGAGGAACATTTTTTGAAAGGTCTAAAGATAAAAGTCAAAATATCTGTTTTTAGATACTGACAGTTAATTTACTTTGACCTGGGAAACTAAAGATGTGTGTGAGTAAAATCTACATTAATCAGTGGAGTAATGCTCTGTTATTTGTCAAATTGTTTTAATAAATTATCAAGCCTTATGTTGAATGCAGCCTTAAGTTAGAGAATTTGGCCCAAGCAACTGTGAATAGTTCTCATGATACAATCATTATCCATATGTTCTTGGATATTTGCAGACTACATGAAAATAAATCAGTCTTTATCAAAAGTTTAGTTTATAAAACTGAATTTCTTCTGCTTATCTAGAGACAATTTTTTATCCCAGGAATCAACAATTTTGTTGAAATAATACTTTGATCAAAAAGTAATTTTAATATAATTTAATTATCTCCTTTTAGATATTCATTTCTTATTCATTAACAGAATATGCTGTTTTCTATTTATTTCACCATTTGTTGATACATACTTTTCATGTTTCTTTAATACTTTATTTTCAAAGAAGCTTTAGGTCACCAACACAATCGAGCAAAAATAAAAAAAAGAGATTTTTCCTGTAACCCCCCCCCCCCATACATGGAAAACCTCCTCCATATCTCTTGCCATAATTATACACTTTCTAACAAGAATGAACCTAAAGTATGGCGAGTTCTCAAAATATTAAGGCTAAATCTACCATAAGATCCAGCAATTCCACTTTGTTTTGTACAAGTATATAAAACACTGATTCAAAGGGATAGATGTAGCCTTGTGTTCACTGCAGCACAATTTACAGTGAAAAGATATGAAAATAAGCTGAGTACAAAAATGAATGAGTGTATTAGAAAAATTCAGTATATATACACGAAGGACCACTACTTAGCTATTAAAAAAGATATACTTTGCCATTTACCACAACATGGATAGAACTGGAAAAGGTCATGCTGAATGACATAAGTCAGAAGGAGAAAGAGGGCTTCACTTATATTTGGAATACAGAGAAATAAAACCAAGAGTTAGAGAAAATAAAACAAGCAAAAAAAAAAAAAATCCTAGAACGCTTAACTGTGAAATTAGGCTATGAGGAGGGTGAGAATCAATAACAAATTGGTTAACTTCTAAATACTCCTTCTTCATAGTAAATCTAATAGAAATGAGATTTTGTATTAGAATGCAAAGTACAAAAATATAATTCATTCAAATAGTGAGTAAACTTTTGCTGAGGACACATGTGATGCTTAATACTCTTCTAAGTAGTGGATTTAACACAGAGAACAATGCAAAATCCTGGCTGATGTTTGAAGTGGGGACACAAACTAATGTATAATATACAAAGAATTTCTGATACAGATGCAGTGATGAGGACAGTTTTCCCTCATGAGTCATTACAGGTAAAGTCTTTGTAACTGCCTGTGGGTGTTAAAAAATTACACCTAGGTTTTTAATCAGGAACCAAGTTTCTAATGTTGAGTTTGAGAAAATAGCAGAATGAAGTTATTTCACTTTAGAAACTTCATTTAGTCATCAAAAACATATTTATAAATTGCTTATTATGTTACATGTAGTTGCTATCAGATAATAATAACTCAAATTTGAGCAAATCCATTATAATATTTATCATCATGGGACATAGATTCCCTCAGTGAAGATATTTGCTTGACAATAATAATAAATGTATAGTGCTTCTTATTTGCTAGACTTTATTCTAATTACTTAAAATATTGATTAATTATAATCTCATAAGAATTTATAGAGTATTATTAATGTTTTTGGTTTTCAGATAAGGAATCAGAAATATTGAAAAAGAACATAGTGGTGCTAGACAGCAAATATGGCAATATATTTACATATATATTGATGTACTTTAGAGTCATCTTCTTCTTCATTTTTGGGATAAGTGCTATTTTTCTTGATTTGTATTTTTTTTTGTTGAAGTAACATTGCTTACAACACAATATGTAATGCAGAGGATTATACCTCCTCAGATGCATAACACCACACCCAACAAGGTGTCTTTCACTATAATCCACAGTGCCCCTCACCGATTTGTTATTGATTCTCACCCTCCTCATAGCCTATTTTCACAGTTAAGAGTTCTAGGATTTTTTTGTTTGTTTGTTTTATTTTCTCTAACTCTTGGTTTTATTTCTCTGTATTCCAAATATAAGTGAAGCCCTCTTTCTCCTTCTGACTTATGTCATTCAGCATGACCTTTTCCAGTTCTATTCATGTTGTAGTAAATGGCAAAGTGTATCTTTTTAATGGGATTGTTTGGCATAGATTTATGACATTATCTAAGAACAATTTTGCAAAATTTATTCCTTTTATTTACTAATAAGAATTCAATATTTTATCTACAAATAAGATGGACTTTTAAAAAATATATTTATTTATTTATGCATACAAGAACTGGGGTACAGACCAGAGGTGGAGGGATGAGAGGATTCACCAGAGACAGAGTGGGGAGCAGAACAGGCAGACTGACTGAAACACACTACTGAGGGCAGCAGCGGGCACAGCAGGAGAGGTCTGCCACGCCATGTGGGTCCCCTCCCTGGCTGGCAGCAGGGATCGAACTCGTGCTTCAGTGGCTTTGGTTTGCTTCATAGTGCGTTGCTTAACCCACTGCGCCACCAGGAAGGCCCAAGATGGACTATTTTTTTACAGTGTTTGTCCCCCACATCCTGCAAAATAATTGGTGTGTCTTATGAAATGTAATGGTGATTTATATACTATAGGAAGTTTTCTTTATTTCAAAGTATACTATAATCTATCCTCTTTTAAATTTTGTATTCTTCTGGTTCTCTTGCCATATTTAGGTATTTGGTGGGGAGTCCGAAATATTTGACCTTTCAATATAAAGATGTCTCTTGAATATATTTCAAATTTAGAGGATAACAAGAAGTACAGATATTTAAGCAAATTTTAAATTTAAAGTCTTTACTGGTGGTGCTAGTTACCATTGGAATAACTGACAAAAGAAAATCATCTCCCTCAAACAAAAAAAATGAAGCAGTTGATTTTCTGACCCTCTGTGTGTTTACACACATGCATTCAATATGTGACTATGTTCATTTGGGAAAATAATAGTTGTTGGTGATATCGGAGGATTTAGAACAAAGAAGATACTAAAAAACATTTTTTAATGTTAGCATTCTGAAAATTTTATGAAATTCTCCCTTATAGTCATGTTTCTATGGAGCGTATTAGCCTTAATGGTTTAATAGAATCATGAAATTCATAGCTTCATTAATGTTGCTTTTTATTACTTTTAAATTTAAAGTGAAAATAGGCCCTGGGAGAACAAATGTTCTATATGGTATTATAATATTAATTATTGCTAATGTAATAAGTATTTTTATATATGTATTATTTGTGATACATGGTTTATGTCATATATCACATTTTCCACTCATCTACATTCCAATTTATTTGTTCATCTACTTTTCCCTAGCCATTTAATCTACATCTTTTGACAGTCATCAGCATGGAGCCTTCATTTGTTATTTGGTTAAATCTCAAATCTTCTGCAACATCACATTTAATGGCATTTATTTCAGCTTCAGTTAGCAAGTTTCTCTTCATGATGGCTTGTCTCCAACCTGTTATATTTTGTTCATTTATTTAATCTACTTGTCAACTTAGGATATTTGTTGATAAATTGCTAGAATATTTTCTGTCTCCATATGATTGTAATATTTTCTGATTGAATACCTCCTCTAAAACAGCACTTACTTTAATCTTATGCTTAAAAATTTCAATTATTAAGATATTTTAGACAAAAAAGCATGAAGAACAGGCTTCTTGCAGCTGCCAAAATAATTTAACCACTTACATTAAAATGTTCTCAGTTTTACATTTTTCTGAAATATATTATATTTTAAAAGTTTTACTGTTTGGGTAAATAATAGATCCTTTCCTTTGATTTGACTCTTTTGTAAACTACATCAACAATATCACTCTACCCTAAAGCTATCTTTATAATTTTATTGTTATTTGAGTTATTGTCCCACAGAATTTTTGGATTGCTAGTTTACATAGGCATGGAAGAAAATATATGCATAAATGTGTTAATCATTAGAATTAGCATGCAATATATAAGTATTGATAGTACTTAAATGCATTAATCAAATTTCTCAGATCATAGACCTCTACATAATTTTGACATGTATATCATCATTAAAGTATGAATGTAGTAACACTTTCAGTATATATTCCTAATATAATATATATTGTTTATAACATATACATAATATATATCAAAAATACTGATCCATGAAGCAAAACAGATGAGTCTTAAAAGCTTTGATATATGTTTATAGAAAATGCAAAGTAAACTATACTGACAGCTATAAATCAATGTTTTCTTGAGATGAAAGATGTAAAGAGAAATAAGCAATGAGCACAAATATCTTTATAAAAAGAATGAAAATTATTTGTAACTGGACTACTGAGAGTAAATTTCATGAATGTGCAACTGCTAAAACTCATCAAGATGCACATTTTAATTTTAAATTATTCTTTACAATTTTCATTATAGACTAGCTATTCCTCAATATAGATCATAAGTTATATGCCTTATCATCTGCTTACATGTAGATAATAGCACAAGTTTTATGAGGAAATGTATAAGTAAACTTTAAACCCTTTTATTCAATTCCATTAATTTACCCTATTACAAACCAGAATATATCTTTAGATAACAGGTTTTTTGTTTTTTGTTTTTCCAGTGTTCTTACTATATCCAGTCCTACTGAATAGCAAATATTTTTATGAAACATCATGGATAATATTCCAAATTTAAGATGCCTATTATGTTTTTAAAATACAATTCTTTCCTGTGCACTCGAGTTTATTACAAAATTCTTATCATATCCAGAAAGAACCTGAATGTTCTGGCAAATACAGACATCTCTAGCTTTATCTGTGAACTGTGTCCCTCTTCTGATATTAGATTCTCAGAACATACTTGTCTTAAATTGAATCTATGTATGCTGAGATCAATAACTCCCATTTTCCCCACTTCCTAGACTATGGTAGCAATCATTTTACTCTTTGTTTACATGAGTAAAGATTTTTTGGATCCTACATATAATTGAGACCATAAAATATTTTTCTTTCATATCTATAAATAAGGCAATTATTACCTTTAATCTACAAAAGTATATTTCCTCAATCAAACTCCAGTTGGAGTCCTTGAGAGTTATCCAAAATTCTACAATTAATGTGAAAAGTAAAATAAATAAATACATTTTTTTAAAAAATTAAAAGGATGATATCTCACCCTGTTAGATATTAACATGTAGTTTCTTGAGACAACAAGTTATATACTACTCTATGGAAAACAAATTGTTATAGCTACCCAAGAAAACAAATAAACAGAATTTGGTATATTTAATATTCAAATGAATTTCATGCAGTTATGCAGTTATGCTTGTTAATATATGATCAAAAAATGCTGGCATCACTAATTGAAAATGAATGAATACAGCTTGTTGATTTTAGCAGTCTTTATGATATAAGCAGTTTTAGATAATCTAGGAGACAATTAATGGGGACTTAAAGAATATGGTGATGGATTCAGACACAAAATTGGATACTAATTCAACATCAACAAGAGTTCACAAAAGATAAACAAGCGTCATGACGAAAGTATTAAATGGTATTAATTATAGATAAATTAAAAAACATTTTCATATAAAATCAAAACTACATAATTTATAAAAATATATATCTACACATATATTTAAAAGTAATATATATAAAGGTAATATATGTTTATATTTAAATGTACTATATATAAAATGGAAATTTGTTGATAAAAATTAAAATCACCTCAATTTAGTAATTTTTAAATTCATGATAGGTGATATAAACAAAGCTTGTGACTATATTAGCAGAATTTGATATATCAACTGCAAAAGGGACAGAAATGAAGAAAAGTCATAGAAGTTAGAGATTTTGGAAATACCACTTTATAGGAAGCCCTTAGCCAGTTACAGGATCAAAGAAATATGGTTAAAGAGGTCAAACTTGGAATTCTAGAGGCTGCTTTTTCCTTCCTTCATGCTTCTACTAAAATAGAAGATTCATAACCTCACAGTTGTGAAGGCTCTTTGAGACTTTTTATGTGACATCATGAGAACTATATTCTATTCTATAAAATTGAGCAATAAACACAGGGATGGATGACACTGATGTATTATGTGAAAGGAAGCATTTGGGAATCAGGTCCATGTGTTTATCTTCTCAACTTCTAGCATATTTACCTTGGTAGAGTCATATAATATTTCCCACAGATTTATTATAATTCCCATCAGCAATTTTTATCATAGACATGTAACAAATGATAGCTATTATCTTTAGCTTATAATCAATTATAAGTTATAACCCAATATAAAACCTTTCTATAATGTATAGCTAAATTATCTTACAAATATCATTCAAATTCCAGTTATTTATAAAATTATTCAAATTTACAGTTTTGATTAAATAAATGTAACAAATCTAATTAAATAAATTTGCTTTTGTTTCAATACTTTTCAAGTCAGTTGGGTAGACAAACAATTTTGATAAATTTGCAAGATACAATATCTAAAGATTCTAGATCTCTTCACTGATTTGTGTTTTTATATGTGTATGTTGTGCATGCATCATTACATCTCATTTAGAGACGTGTAATAAAGTTTGGTCTATCTCACCAACACACTTTTTGCCTTTGTTTTAACCAATAATAGCCAACTATCAAATTGGCTGTCTAACAGTAAATTGAATGAGTTACAGATTGTAAACTACTATGAAGCAAGAATAAAATACTCAGCATAATTCCCTTAAGATAGTATATGTTTACCACAGTAGTAACTACAATTGGACAAATTGTAGCCTCATAAAAATCTCATTAATTCTGCCATGAATTTATGTAGCAGAAATTAACATAATAGAATTATAATAGAATCAGGTTCAAATGTCAAACATCTTTTCTCCTATCTATAGTGAGAGAGAGAGAGAGAGAGACTAAAGTTCAAACAACAGAATTATTGTATATGTGAACCTTGATATAGAGTCTAGAGACAACGACCTTTCCAATATAATTTAAAAATTATAGTCCTTTCAAGCATTGTCAAACTTTTAAAAAATAGATAAGTACTTGATTATATTGGGAGAAAATAAACAGGGAAAAAATATTTAGGAGGTCTAAATCTCTAGAATAAAATATCCCAAATTTTTCTTAATAGTTTTAATAATACTATATAAAATATTAAAATGAAATCATGAGCAACAAAACTGTAGAAATATTTGAACTGTGTTCTATAATGCCAAGTGTCAGTTCCAAAATTAATCAGTTATTTTTTCCTGAGCCACCTAAGAGTTTCTGTACATTTTATACTGATATTAATGATGGGGATGCAAAGATAAGACATTGCAAAGATTTGCAAATAGAATTATTGTGATCACTAACTCTATCAAAAACATGCATCAAGTTCTTAGAAATTTATATGGTTATTTTTCCAAAACTAAAAGTTGTATTATCAGGATATTTTAATACATTTTCACACTTTTTTGGTAATTTCTTACTGATTTAATATATAAGCTCAATAATGTAAATTAAGTAAGTCATTTAAGCCAATAGCTGTCCTTCAAAACAGCTACAGAGAGGATTATTGTTTAACTCCTTATTCTTTCTTATAGGCCCTTAATACCTTAAACTTGTGGGAAAAATACACTTTTTTTTTAATATAGAAGAGATATATTGTAACTGATTCCTTTTTTCGACATGGTGTGTCCCAACTACATACTTACTGTGCCCTTACTAAAATTTGTTGGTATTATCTAGTTTGATTTTTATTAGCATTCCAATTTCAATAACTTTATTTTGTGAAGAAATCAATAGTTGGACCATTTATTTTATGGAAGTAACAAATTTTATGTTATATATAACCTAAGCAATATGCCAACAGTTTCACCTTATTGCATGTGATAGGGACAGTTCATTAGTCTCAACATACTTTTAAAGGGCGTAAATTAAACAAAAATATGAATACTGGGAAATAGGGACAATTATACACAAACAAAAAGAATAAGAAACTCTAGGTCATGGTAAGGTAGAGCAATTGTAAAGATTTAAGTTTAAAATACTGATTTTTAAAATAAAGTTTCAGTAATTAAATATGAGGATGGGATCAAGGATATGGAAACAAATCAATGGAACAGAATAAAGAATCCAAACATATTTACATTCACCTAATTTAAAATAAAGGTTTTTTGATATTTGATGGGAAAGATAATAGTGTCAATAAATGGCACTTGATCCAAAATGAAAAAAAAAAAATAGGTATTTTTTAAACATCACTTTCTTTGAGCCACACTTCATCTAGAGTACAAAAATCAATTCCCACTAGATTTAGTGCACTAAATAGGAAAAGTAAAACTATAAATGATTTCTAGGAGAATATAAAAAAGTCAAAAGTTCCTCGTCATAAATAGATTTAAGCACCTTTTAATGGAGAAACTGGACCACAACAAAGGCAAAAATTCCTCTATTAAAAAAGGTTGATATATGAAAGATAATTCACACTTTCTTATGAAGTTAACCATACACTTACCACATAACACAGCAATGAAGCTGTTAGTTTCTTTTTTTCATCCAAATGCTTTGAAAATTTATGTTTATACAAACATTATATGGAATATATACAAGTTTGCTGATAATTACTAAATCCTGGAAGCAACCACTAAGGAATTAAACAGACAGTGACTAATTCATACAGTTTGAAAAAGAAGACAAACATTTATGTGAATCTCACAGCAATATAGCATTTTAATGTATTTTGGTAAATGAAGAAGCCAGATCCAAAAGGTTACTTATATATGATTCCATTTATACAATATTCCAGAAAGGGGAAATTTATATAATGGAAAAGAGATCAGTAGTTGCCAGTGGTTCGTAGACAGTAGTTAGTACACTGCAAAAATAAAGGGAACATTTTTGAATGAAAGGACTGTTCTATTAGTCCAAGGGTTTTAGATGCATACTTCCCTTTATTTATTAAAAACCACAGAATTCTAGTGAAATTTAGTGTATTTTTTAAAATATAGTATATTTACTATATTTTATAAAAAGTTCAGTCTGAATTTTGGTGACTCTTGGAATGGAATGTAGATTGTTAAAGAAGAGTTAACTTTTTTACAAATATATAATGTAAATTCTCTGAAGAGTATAGAGTGCAAAAGAAATTCATTTAAATAACTTTGCAAAATGATTTCATGACTAAGAACAGTGATGAAAAGAAAGAAACTGTACATAATCATTATATTTTTGTTGATTAATTTGTGTTTCATAGGGTGTGTAGGTTAAAATTTTTTAAATGCATTACATACACATATACCAGCATTGAATAGTTATGTTTTGAAATGTATCCAAACTCCTTATATAAAATCCCCAAATTCATATCACTGTGCTACACAAATATATAATGTTTATGTCATTATATAATTACATTATACTATACGTTAGACATCACTACAGAAACTTCTCAAAGTTGTAAGAGAAAATAATGCAATAATAATAAAATAAATTAGGCCAAATATTATGATACTGACCCAGAAATATACATTGCATTTTTATTTTTGGCAACTTATGTATGAAGTTTATTAAATATCCAAAATAGTTTTCAATATAATAATCTGAAACTATTTTTTTCTACATACATATATATGTTTTGAAGGTCATTGAAGCAGATTTTTTAATGAAAAAGAGATTTTTTATTTTAAATTTTTATTGAGGTAATGTTGGTTTACTAAGAGCCAGTGGAGCATATCCCTTAGCTCAATTATCAATAATCTATTGAGGTAATATTGCAGTGTACTAACTACTCTATATACTAATATCATTTGGATTTTGGATGCATAGGCTCCTCCCTTCAAGTTGAGTTACTGTAGTGCACCCACTGCCAAAGCCTCTATATTCTATCACCATAGTCCACTGAGCTCCCTCCACACTTTGTTTTTACCTTTCACCCTCCCACTCTGGATGCCTCAGTTCTGAGTCAGTTTTCAAAGGTTAATACTTGAAGCCATAAATCACACAGATGAAAACATAAGCAAAACACTCCAAAAGGTAAAAAGAGATATCTTAAAATTACACTTAATTCTGAGATTTCAAATGAAATCATTGGTGTCAGTAGCATAGAAGGCTGCAAATGACTCATCCACACAAGGTAATTCCCAGTTCTGTTTGTTATAGTATAAAGTGGGAAAGCAAAACAAGTGATATTACTATATTAAAACATGATTAAATATTGATAATTTAATGCATTCTTATACATTATGCAAGTATTAAAATTATTTAAGATGGAAGACTACCACCAAACTAGTATAGTTCATAAAGTTTACTCTGTGATCATACACATATATACAATTCGTTGCTCTAGGTAAATGAAGAATGTACAATATTTAAGCTGATTTTGTTAGGCACTTATCAAAATTAGTTTATAAGACATTTGCCATAAGAGGGAGGAAACTTTTCATGTGGACTCTCCTTCTAATCAGAGTATGAATCAATTTGGAATAAAATATTTAAAACTTGGCAATTTCAACCAGAAAATTCTCCAGAATTTTATTTTTATTAATGATATCATCACTAAAGAGATTGTTTTCTGCAGAAAATTTAAAACCTTTCCTATTACTCATAACAAATAAATCCAGAAATGACATATATTTCTTTTTCCTACTCTGTATTTCAATTTTTTAAGAGTTTGACATTTCATAGAATTTTCTAAATGCATGACTAATTGGAAACTTCAAAAATTAGACAACTGTGCTTGGAACCTAGTATTACTGTGTTCTTATGATACTTGAATATCCTGGATATTTTTATAATTAATGTGATACCATGTAGATTAATTATTGAGGGTTATTTCCCAATAAAGGTATCATTCTATAGCTTCCTTTTATTCTTCCTTAACCCATTTTCATTTGGAGAGTGGAAGTTACTGTTCTGATGCAGTCAGTTGAGTTTATCCCTCAGATCAATTATCAGACATCTACTTTTAAATTCTGTGCTACATAAATTGTTACAAGTAAATTTTAGGAAATTTTTTCATAGTCTGGTTTAATGGTATGTGCCAAGAAGTATACAAGTGATTGTGAAGGTATATAAAGAATCATTTTTAAATTTTTAAAAAAGATTTATTTATTTATAAATACAAGAGCTGGGGTACAGGCCAGAGTCCAAGGTGGTGAGAGGATTCACCAGATACAGAGCCAGGAACAGAACAGGCAGATTGACCAAAACACACTGCGGAGGCGAGCAGCTGGCCAGGCAGGAGAGGTCTGCTATGCCATGTGGGTCCCCTCTCTGGCCGGCCGCAGGGATCGAACTCGTGCTGAAGTGTCTGCGGTTTGCTTCATAGTGTGTTGCTTAACCCACTGCGCCACCAGGGAGGACCCCAAGAATTATTTTTTTAAATAGACAATCTGAATTAACAGTGCCATAAATATACAAATTATAGATACATTGCTCAGTCAACAATAAAAAAATCAATAATTTTACCATGTCATATTACTGTTCATTATAACTAAAATGTTGATATTTTTAAATTATCTAATAAATATATGCATATTGCATGTATACCATCTTTAAAAATAGGATGTACCATAATTATGAACATATTTCCTATAATTTTAATGCACTTACTTTGCAAATGTCCTTGTAATATTTTTTAATGAGATAAAGTTGAAAAACTAAATGAAATTGCTTTCAGAAGGGATATTGTCTTGCTTTGTTACTTAATCAGTCTTTAAGGATTATTATTATTATTCTAGTGGCTTTAGTATTTTCTCTTAAATCATCTTTTTACATCCACCCTAAAAAAAAAAATCACTGAATTTTCACTTGGGCACATTTAACACCAATAATATATGTCTCTGGTGACAATCTAGAAAATAGACTCACTGTAGAAATTATAACTTTTAAAGTGAGAGAAAATGATTTCAATATAAATCTTTGATCTCTCCTAAGAAAGGTCTTCTTCCAAGAAATGATGTCTCTCAGGATTTTCAAATTCTTTCTATACTCAGACTAAGATTTAGATCTTCAAGGAATAGTATTTCTATTTTGCAGTCATTGCTGAAAAGAGCAGTGAATCATTAGCATCCTTTCTTGTGTGCTTCTTGCCTACAAATAAAATTTAAATATTTTTGAATTGCTACAAAACTTTCCCCAAACTGATGTGAACATCTGTAGTCATATTGCATAACTTTATTTATTTTAGTTAACCACTGTGCTCCACTCACACATATCTGTATACTTGGGGCTATCTTGTTCAATTCCTTTGCAATGTCATTATTAGTGCACATCACATAATCTCATTCCCTGGTTTATGATGTAACAGAAAATGAAACATTTCTCTCTTCTCAACATCCCATCTCAACTTGCTCTTTGAATTTCATCCTAATTTTACTCCCTTATTGAAGATGTTCCTCCAAGTTGATGAAAACTTAATAGCTTTCTTCAACTGTTTATCACTTTATACTTTGAATTTATTTTTCCACTATCATTATTTTCAATTATTATGTCCCATGATTTTTAAAGAAATAATCACATTGCACTGCCTAATTTGAGAGACTAAGATAGGAATTATTTTACTTTGTCTAAAATAAAAGAAAACTAGATATTGTCGAGAACTATAAGTCTGCTAAAATTATGAGTTCATGTACTGATTGAAATTAACAAAATCATGTATTATATGTGACTGTGGTTTATGCCAAATAAAAATGACCATGTGGAAATATTTGGTAACTCAAGATAGTTGCTTCTTCATGTGAAGATTACAAGTATAAATAGGCTGTCTACAAATAACAGAATATATGAGAAGTCTGATTACATGATCTAAAATGTTTCTTCCAAATTAATGATTGCTCATTAATTCCAATAAGAATAAGAAAAATGCTATCAAGCACATTAACGTAACTGATTATATTTACAAGGCACTTTTAAAAGAGGAAATTTTATTTTCTCATCAAAATTCCACAACTCGTTCTCCTGCAGAGTCTCTTTTCTGTTATGCTAGAGAAAAGAATACCTAAAGTTCAGTTTTTTGTGGATCACTGTTTCACTTATTTTTAAAAATTTTAGCCAATACTTTAAAATTGTTTTGCATTTTCTATATGAAAAATAATTCTTCAGACACAATATAGGCTCTAAGACTATTTTTTAATATTGATTAGAATTTTAAACTTGCTGGCAAGCGTGTGCTATGAGGAAGATTTGTTACAGTAATGAAAAACATGTAGAGTGAAAAAAACGAAGTTTTAAGGGAGAGTGGAAAGTTACCAATTAGCTTTTTATATGGGATGATATTCCCTTGAAAATCCTTTGTTCATTATACTATTAATGTTAGTGGGTTAAACTTGAAATCTTAAGGGCAAGAGATTAGGTCTAATAGATGGGCAACATTTAATTAACCATGTCTTGCCTTTTTTTCCTGAAATTGGGTTATGAAAAAGGCTGTATATCTCTGACTTATAGGCATCACAACTTAAGCTCACACTAGAGGAGAATAAAGCAAGCTTGCTATATGACATAGGAGGCTAACAACTTGAAAAACCTCTAAAGGGAAAAATAACGAACCCTGCAGCCATATTTGCTCAATTGCCATTATAATCCAGAAAACATGCAAGTGCAATTTTCAGTAACTAATTGAATATAGAGGTTTATAGAATTGTGTTACAATTACTTTATAAGTGCATTTTTTTTTTGCCTGGGAAAATTCTATTTTGATAAAAATAGATCCATTTGTACTTATTAAATGTGAATTCCTATATGAAACTTTAAAATCAATGGAGAAAAGAATTTCTAATTAGCACATTTATCACTAGATTTTTTCCAAATAAGCACTTTTATAAGAATTAAAATTTCTTTGAATTAGATATTACCAACTAAAATATGTATCATAAAGATATGTAAACTCTCTTAAATTTCAGTATATTCTTTTTTAAAAAAATGATTTATTTATTTGTGTATACAAGAACTGGGGTAAAGGCCAAGACTGAGGGAAGTGAGAAGATTCACTAGAGGCGTAGTGTGGAGCAGAACAGGCAGATCTACTGAAATACACTGCTGACGGGAGCAGTGGATGAGACAGGAGAGTTCTGCTGTGCGGTGTGTCACTTCCCTGGCAGATTCTGCAGTGGATGTGGATAGCTTCATAGTGCTGCAATTTAACCCCTTGTGCCTCCAGGTGACCCAGTATATTCTTTTTAGACCAGGTCATCATCAAAATACTCTCAAAAAATTTGGCCTTTTAAAGCTGTAACATAACATAGTCTAGATAACAGCATATTTGTGTCAAAGTAGACAGTAAGTACACACTGCTCTCACTTTCCCATCTCTATACCCACTGCCTTCCCTCCCTTTTTTTACTGCACACTAAGTGCGCATAGCACATTCATGCTGACTTACATGTCTATTTGCAGTCAACAAACTGTCCAAGACCAAGGTTAGAAATTCTATCACTCCTTTATGTACAAATCCTACACTGGTAGAAAGACAAAACAATGAAAATACAAATGATAAATATTATTAAATTTTAAAGCATAAAGAAACTTTTTTTCAAGTTCACATAGTAAGTTGTGTTGTCTTTCTATTTACTTTTTGAAAAGTGAGTTATATTTTATGTGCTTGCACTTTTTATCTTTAGGTATAAATCATTCCTGATATTGAATATCTTTGATTACACTTCTAGGTTGGAGTGAAAGGTAAATTTGATAAAGAATATTTTAATGAATTTAACATGATTTGTATTTTTCAGATTATTTAACTTCTATGATATTTTTATTATCAAATTACCATTAAATAAATAAAACAATTATCATATAAATTATATTATTAAGAAAGTGGCATACAGAAAAAAATAAATTGCTTAAATTTAATCCACTGCTTAAAGCCTATGACTAGTTCCATCAGCATTTATTTCACAAGAAAAGCCTGACATTTTGCAGCTGCATAACTACTTGTGATGAAAAGAAATATTTTATTTCCAAAAGAAAAAAATGTTAATATGTTGGATTTTAACACTTATATGCCTAGAATGTATAAAGGATTATTAAATATTTCATTTTATCTTAAAATTATCTCACATATATTATTTTACCCATTTTTATAAATTAGAAAAATGATTCTTAAGTAAAACTAATAATGCCATTGTACACAAAAAATTATGAATCCAAAATTTCAATCCTATTTTCAGTGCTGCACTAATTGTAGATTAAGAATGACAAAATAGCATTGTATAAGAAAAAGAGTGAAAATCTCAACGCTATGGTGAAATATTAACTTAAAGCACATATGATGACTATTTAGGAATACATTTTATATATGATGCAATTACGTTTAATAAGTTTTACTAAGAATAGATTGTCCATAGTTAAGTGTTTTTCCCAACACT
The DNA here is from genome assembly GCA_019455555.1 of Galemys pyrenaicus. Lineage (NCBI taxonomy): Eukaryota > Metazoa > Chordata > Mammalia > Eulipotyphla > Talpidae > Galemys > Galemys pyrenaicus. Next base: position 6,004,647 of record JAGFMF010011574.1, on the reverse strand, counting down.
AAAGTTCTAACTTCATTGCTCTAGTCTGAATATACTTCTTATTCTTAAAAAGCACTTTTTCTAATTTTATAAAGATATAATGGACATAAAACACTGTATAAATTTAAGGTGTATAATGTAAATGTATATGCTATGAAATGTTAAATATAATTAGGTTAGTGAATGCATATTTTCATCTCTTACAATTATCAGTTTTTTTTTTTACATTTAAGCTTTATTATCTTAGCTATTAACAAGAATACAATATAGTATTGTTACGTATAGTGACCATTACATCTCCAGAACTTTTATAACTCTTATAACTGAATATTTATACCCTTGACGAACATTTCCCCATTTGACAACTTTCCAAAGCTTGGCAGCCATCAATTTGCCTTTTGTATGAGTTAATTATTCATAAAAAGACTTTTGTTAAGATACCATAAATTGGGGTCAGAGTATATAGTCACTAATCCTTTGTTGAAAAACACAATCAACACAAATTACAAATCTTCACTATGGATGGGTTTACATTTTATATTTTCAGAATGTATTTTGTGTCACAAGTTTCTGGATGAAAATTGAGTGTACTCTGTATTTAGTTATGCTCTCATTGCTTTATACATCAAAATTCTTTATAAATACTTTCTCAAGGAAAAGGGTCTAGTACTTTTTGCTGTGACTTCAGTTTGTGACGATCAATTTTTTAATCTTTAATTTAAAGATCTTCCCTTTTTTTGGAATTCTTAATTTTAATTTTCTTGATCTTGGGGTTACATTTTGTTCTTCCATATGTACAAAGACGGTGATGAGATGTAAAGAGCACAAGGGATTGAGATGATGGTGCATGGGTGAAATGGTGGTGGGAACCCACTGGGGAAAACAAACGATGTCAAATACAATTAAATATAATAATAAAAAAATCTTTTGTAACATAAAAGAAATCACAAAAATAAAAAGGCAGCCCAAAGATTGAGGAAAAAACATTTGCACAACATATACCTCACAAGGGGCTAATTCCAAAATGTATAAATTCTTAGATAAAATCCAACAACAAAAAGAATTACCCACTCAAAAATTAGGCAAAAGACATATTTTTAATAGACATATTTTTAAAGAAGACATTCAGATGGACTATAGACTTATGGAAAAATTGTTCAATATCACTTATTATAAAAGAAATGCAAATAAAAACCTCAATGAGCTATCACCTCACCCAGGTGAGAAGGGTCCATACAAAAAAGAATGGAATCAACAAACATTCACAAGGTTGTGGTGAAAAAGGAGCTCTCATCCATCATTGGGAATGGAAATTGGTGCAGCCTTTTTAGGAAATGGCATGGATATTTCTAAAGAAAATAAAAATGGAAATTTCACATGATCTAGCAGTATCTCCACTAGGTATTTATCCCCCAAATATGAAGTCTCTAATACCAAAAGGTTTACATATGCCTAAGTACAGCACTGTCCACAATTTCCAAGTCATAGAACCAAACTAAAAGCCCTTCAAAAAAAGAATGGATAAAGAAGTTATGGAATATATACTCGTGGAATACTACGCAGCTATGAAAAGATGAAGTAGTGACTTGTGAGACAAAAATAGATGAACCTAGAGATGATCATGTTAAGTGAAATACATTAGAAAGAGAAAGATATTGGTTGGTTTCACTCATCTGTGGAATATAAATTAACAACAAAATACATGGACAGAATACAGAGGTGAGTGGATAAAGATCTTCTTTTTATTTATGCATACAAGAACTGGGATATAAGCCAGAGTGATGGGGGTGGTGGTGAGAAGTTTCTCCAGAGACAGAGTGGGGAGCAGAACAGCAGATCTACTCAAATAGATTGCTGAGGGGAACAGCAGACACAAGAGAGGTCTGCTTCAGGAATTGAACTCATGTTGCAGCGGCTGGCAATATTTTGATAGTGCTGAGACTTAACCCCTTGCGTCACAAAGGAGGGCCTATTTTAATCTTCTTAAAGTAGATGGATTCTGTGCATTCAATATCAGTAAGAAAATAAGTTTTCATATTATTTTGTTAGTGACAATTGATCTATATGTTACAGAAACTATATATAAGATGCCGTAAAATCAATGAGAAAATATGCAGGTGCTGTGTAAGATACAGGTAAGCTGCAGTGATTGTTTAGTTTACCTTTTACTTATCTTCTATTGACTGATTTTCAAACATTCAGGGATTATAAACCATACTACAATAGCCAGTCTCTCATACATCCTTGCACATGTTCTAAAGCTTCTTGGATTTGCATACTAAAAGAAGTATCATTACATAATATGTGTCTGAATATAAAGTTCACCTATAATTTTCTAGATCGTTGCCATAACAAAATACAAGGAGTGTAAGATTTTCCAGATCTTTAGTGATGGAGACCAGTTATTTTTTTTCCTGAAATGCTACTAATGCTTTTAACTAGCACACTGTCATTTTTCCTTTTCAACATGTATGTATATTCCACTTATAATTGACAACATTTCATTCAGTTCTTTGACAGATACTAAGTATTAATTGTATAAAAATTTTTCCCTTTTCATCAGTCTTTCGTCAAACAACAGGAAATGAAAGGACAGGCTAGTGAATAAATAGTAAAACAAATATGAGACAGCACTTTGAGTTTATAATTTGTCAAGTGATTTAATTATCCTTTGTTAGTTTAAAATTTATTACTCCCATGAAGAAATGGAGTATATTACTCCATTCTCTTATTTGATCTTGCAAACTGGTCTACAGCGGCAAGAATAATGGAATAAAAGTTTCGTAACTCACTTTCAGGTTCTCATACTCTTGGAACCTGAAAGAATCAGGTATTAAAAAGAGAGCAAAAACAAAACTGGAAACAACAGCAATAATTAAAATTGTCAATTTAATCTCATCAATTTCATTTACAGAAATAACACATATATTGAATATGTATATTTTACTTACATACATGTCCATTTCCTTCTTTCACTTTTCCTATTCTTATGAATCAAGATTGTGATGTAGTGGTGTGTACATGGTTCTGTGGAACCCTATTTGAAAAAAAAACATGCTGGGATGAAGGATACTGTAGAAAGATAACAAGTCATTACACTAAATCTAGGAGGCAATCCCAGTCACCAGACAACCTCATGTGTATGAGCAAACTCAAGCAAGACCAGTCAAATAATTATTCAGATAACACTTAGAATCAAAATAAATCACTATAAGCCAGCAAATGTTGGCGTGGTTTGATAAGTTGTCACAGATAACTAAACTACTTCCTCTTGGAATTTTATAATTGAACTGTAATGTTTAGCTGTTAATTCCATACATACTTATCCAGTGTCTTCAGCTAAAATTGACTCTGTATCTGAGTATTACACTGTTATCCATAGTTTCCTTCCCACAATTACTGACCAGTTTTCAAGGATTTTTTATTACCTGTATTAACACTAAGCATTAATGACCCTATTTATAATTATATAAATATTTATAAAGAACCATCATCATTCATTTTACCTTTAAATCTATAGATTATAAATCTTTCTGATTTAAAAATCTCTAATTTGTATTGTTAAATGTATATTCAGGTTAAATGGGGCCTCCCTGGTGGTGCAGCAGTTTGAGCACCACACTGTGAAGCATCCGTTGCACAGCAGCACAGTGAGTTCGATCCCCGGCCAGGGAGGGGACCCACGTGGCACAGAAGACTTCTCCTTCCTCGCCCGCTGCTCCCCTCAGCAGTATATTTCAGTCCATCTGTCTTTTCTGCTCCCCCACTGTCTCTGGTGAATCCCCTCACCTCCCGTTACTCTGGCCTGTACTCCAGCTCTCGCCAGCTCTTGTACGCATAAGTAAATAAATCTTAAAAAAAAAAGTACATTCAGGTTAAATGACTTAAATGTACTCTTATACTGGTTGTTTTTATATCAGAATGTAACTCCATTCTGGAATAAATATAGGGCATGCAGATATCACACTGAAACATTGTCACCACACACAACACCTGTCTCTGTCCTGCTGGCCTTAGATAAGTTTCATTTTATGTGATGCTTTCCTAATAGACATCACATTTCCAATGAGCAATGAGATATTTAAGTCCCTTTGCCACTCCATTAAACTTGGTATATTCAGCAAATGGCATCCACAGAAGCTGACATTAAGCACATTGCAATATGCATAGTGAACAAGGCCCTCCAGAGTTGATGATAACAGAAGTTCCACTTGTGTCTCAGTTTTGGAAATCAAAATCACAAAGTAATTATAACCCAGCTTAGGTATTTTCATATTGTCTCTTCAGGCTGAAGTTCAGTCTATTCAAGAGGCACTGTACAAATACCTATCACTTCTATGTTAATGAAAGGGAAGATTATTCCCTTTTTGGATCCAATGAGTAAAACTTTGGTTATTAAATGAGTTTTGTTTTTGTATTTCATCCAAGTGACTGAAAATCTTGCAGTTGTGGAATTGCTCTGTGGCTTAAAACAAGAGGCTCCCCACCTGGGAGCCTCATATTCAGCAGAAGTTCAGCTTTGGTGCAGCTATTTATAGTCTTGGGATTAGAAATGTCATATAAGCCTGTTTTTGGCCACTGCTAAATGTAAGGTATCAGAAACTGATGAGGATCATGATTATAACAATTGTAAAATAACTGCATTTGATATACATATCTCATTTAAGAGAAATGAACTGAGATTTAAATACCTTATCAAATGTTACATTGTTTAAAAAGCAAAATCATAAATTTATCTGAGATCGTAATAACTCTTGGATATAACTGTCTTAATAGCCAACATAACACTATTTGGCTTAAAAAACTATAAAGATATTTATAAGCACTTTCACATTAGCCCATACATACTAGAAAATTAATTTTTGAAAAAATCTTAAATGATATATTTTTTCATACACATGCTAGATACACATTCTGTATGTGAGATTTTACTTTAATAATTGAAAAACATCCATTTTAATTTTAGAGATATGTGACAAATTCTAATTCTCCACATTAGTTAATAACTATACAAAGTAAATCACTTTGGCAGATAGAACCCTGGGGCAAGGGGATTGGAAAAGCTTTTCTTTGCTTGTAAATCTCCCTTGTAGTCCCCAGAGAAGACTGGAAAATAGGACCTAGCATTTCAAGTACTTATAATTTCTTGAATCAAAGTGGAGACATAATCCTTATTATAATAATTCAATGCTCTTGGGTCCTTAATGAAACATTTAATTGAAAATAATTTTAAATTAGATGTAAAGTTCACAAACTTGTTTAAAGTGGTTAAACACTTAATAACTTCAAAAGTATTTTTTAGTAAAACTTGCAAATTATTTGTTTCAAAATACAGCACTATTCTAGAATTCAGCTGCATAAAGAAAGCTGAAGTGCAATTTTCTTTGGGAAACATTACATTCTATGTGTTGAGCTATTTAAAAGGAACACTATGTTATCCCATAGTAAAAAGACATTTAGAACTATTACATAAATATTAAGTACATTTAAGAAGGGTTTGGTACTCAGTGTAGGAATTAATTTAATGATGCTGACCTGATATTTAATATATAAGATACCATTGTGTGCATTGTTTATTTTGTATGTGTGTGCATTGTGTGCATTGTTTATTTTGTATGTGTGTGAAGTTAACTTGAATCACTTTCCTAGATTATCCTTTTAATAAACTGCAAGGACATATAACAGTAGTGAATTAATTGCATTTGGAGTTGAGAAAGTCCTCATACAAATCATAGAAAGAAATTAGTTACTGGTAGACTTTTGTCTCACACATAGTTCAATTCAGTGAGCCTGCAAAATTACAGTACCTTTTTTTTTTAAAGGTTTATTTATTTATGCATACAAGAACTAGAGTGTAGGCCAGAGGTGCAGGGGGAGGGGTGGCGGTTGTAAGAGGGTTCATCAGAGAAAGAGTAGGGAACAGAACAGGAGGATCTATGGATATACACTGCTAAGGGGAGCAGCGAGGGACACAGGAGAGGTCTGCTGTGCCATGTGGGTTAGTTAACTCTCTGACCTGGCATCAAACTCAGGCTGCAGTGGCTGGGGATAGCTTGATAGCACTGAGAGTTTAACCCCTGTGCCATCAGAGAGGACCCCAAATTACAATACCTTCTAATCCCTTGGCCAGAATAGGAATGTTGTTTCTTCTATAGATTATGTTCTCAAGATCCTTACCTAAGAATTCATTTCCTTATTCCCTCTGCAGATCTACAACCATTCCCAGAAATAGGTCATTTAAGATATTTACTCTTTCCTGTCTTGGAGATCAAAACTTAAGCTTGAAGCCTTCTGTTTTAACCCCAAACTGATTGAATAATGGAGTTTCAGGTTAGTTCATAGCAGAGATTTTTTCCTATTCAGTGCTTCAGTTCATAACCTGACAATTGTCCTAGTGTTCCATTCATTCCTAGACTATGCTGGGGCTTTTGACTCTTTGATGACCTCAGTTTCATAGAATTGCATCAAACTGATAGACAGATTCTTAAACTTAACCACTGAAATTGTCCTGCTCATTATTTTCCTATCATATATTTTTCTACTGTACTGTGATAATGAATATAAATATAAATTTGCCCCAGTAGGTTATATTAAACTGTGCTATACTATCATAAACTGCTTATCTAATTTATTATGCAGTTTATCACATGGATTTTTCATATTACATATATTATATATACATATGCATGTGCATACTACATATATAGCAATATCTAATATCTAAAAGTTAAATATAGTGTTATATATTTTGATAATTTTCATATATTAATTCATATTGAATTTATTATTTCACACATTTTACATATAAATAAAGCTCAAAAGTATTGGCATTTAATTCATCTTAATTTCATGCAACTAGCAAATGAAAGAATAGGAATGCAACCTACAGAAACTGAACTTTCTATAGGAAAATATTTTATTATATATACCAAAATTCTAAGAAAAATTCAGAATCTTTACTACCATATCATAGAAAGTGGTATTCTCTGGGTTTATCCTAGGAGATAAGACTTTACCTTTGTTAACAGGATTCCCTGACAGTGCCTCAAGGGAATAGAGTTGTTCTCTCTTATCATACCACAAATTTCCTTCAGTTATACCTTAGCCAGTGAGTTGGAAAAGAAGATTGCTATAGACAGCACTGAAGATTGACTTTAATCCAGCAACAACACTTCTCAAAAATGGGAATATATTAAAATACTTCACCCATTCTCTACCTTCCAGAGGAGTCTTGGGACTGGGTGATAATTCATGGGAGAAAGTATGCTGTTTAATGCCTGCGTCCAGTGAGGGTGAATAATTTTCATAGGTATATAAAGAGGTCAGATTAAGAACAGATTAATGGAATAAACATTACTTTAGAAATGTATTTTTCTATAACAAAATTCCATTAGAAAACTACCTGAGTAAATTGTATACTGTAATTATATTAATATTATGTGCTATAATTATAAGCATAATTACATAATAATATGTGATCATATTCCCAGGTGTTAGTTTTGAATATAGTATTTATGATAATTTTTGAATTATTTTAATATTCTGAACAAAATATATTTTAAGCTCACGACATATATGACATATAGAGTGACAAAGATGACTATTCAATATTAAGCAAATAACATAATATTTATATATTAAATAGTTATCACATATATTAACTCAAAATCTGAAATTGGAATTCTGGTTCTTAAATATTTTCACTGTAGATGTAGCTTTAGTACCAATTTACTATGAGGATAGTAAATCATAATCATAGGCATGAATTTCCGGGGCCTCCCTGGTGGCCAGTGGGTTAAGCAACGCACTATGAAGCAAACCGCAGCCACTGCAGCACAAGTTCGATCCCTGCTGCCAACCAGGGAGGGGACCCACATGGTGCAGCAGACCGCTCCTGCTGTGCCCGCTGCTCCCCTCAGCGGTGTACTTCTGTTGAACATAGGCATGTTCTGCTGCCCTCTCTCTGTGGTGAATCCTCTCACTGCCCCCACACCTCTGGCCTGTACCCCAGTGCTTGTATGCATAAGTAAATAAATCTTTAAAAAAAAAAAAAATCATAGGCATGAATTTCCAACTTTTTGATAACACCTTTCGAATATATATATATACACACACTTGTTTATATTTATGTGTTTATATATATAAGCTATAGCATATTACATATTAATATATTAAACAAATGCTAATTTAACACTACAATGTAGTACTTTTCAGCAGAATTTACTTTAAAATTTCTAGCACCATATATTTTTACCTTTACTTTTAACTATCCTCAAATAATTCAACTATTTTCATGTCACCATTATTTTTAAAATATTAAACAAAATTCTTCCCAAAGTCATATTTCCAACTTTTATCATCTACTTTGAAAAATAATTATTTTTCTTCTTTTTTCATGAAGTACATAATGATATATATTTTAGTGTAAGATAATTCTGCTATTGCTTAAAAAGCAATAGGAATATAGAATAACTGCTAGAATTTCATTTTGGAAAACTGGATTCTGGAATAGAAAAGAAGGGACAATTACATGTCTTTCTTTCTCTCCCTCTCTTTCTTCTCTATACGCAAATATGTAAACACTGATGAAGTACAGCTTCAGAATAAGTTTTTGATATGCCATTATTGAATGTATGGTACCTGTAAACATCCAATTAAAGATACCCTTTGAGATCATTCTTCCTTGACCTGGAATGTAGACAAAAATCAAAGGTTAGTGTCTATAAATTGGGAGTCAACAGTGTTCCACATGATAAATAATGCATTTTGAGTGGATTAGCAAGCTCAGAAATGGGTATTAAGAGAGTAATATGATTGAATACAGATTCTACAAACTTCCACATTTGAGATACACACAGGGAAAGATTCTAGTAATTGACATAAAAAAAATCACTCACTGTGTGACAGAATTTTGAATAGAAGTAGCATTCTGGGATCCAAAGAAAGCACAAAGCTATACTTTTGAGATTTGAGAACTAAAATATACCTAAACCCAATTTCATACTATCTTAAAACATTTTTTTTCTTCCATTGAGAAATTGTAATATTAAATATGATTTAGAGCTACAGGATCACCCCCCTTCAACACACCTTTTTGAAGTTAGTAGAAAGAAGGTCTGGTTAGTGCATTGAGACTTTTAACCATTTTCTACATTTGTTTGCATCCTTTTGAATCATGATTTTAAATTGGCATAGCCAAAGAACACTTAGCCAACTTAGTCTTCAGTATTTTCTTACAATATCATTCAAGTATTTCTAAGGGCTTACTTTCAAGTTTCAGACCAATAAACCATTTACTTTCTATGAATTTTAAGATAATACCAAGAAGTTTAACTTTATAAGATATAAAATATATGATCAAAATGAAATAAATTACTATTGCTTAATGAGATTCATATTTTCTGTGTTTCATCAACCAGCACACAAAGTTGTGGATCTTTTTTGTTGTTACTAAAATATGCTTAATTGTTTTATGAAGTTTACCTAAAATTTCAGAAATCTGATGTGGTATTAAATGACTAAAAAAGATTACTTGCAATTTTTGATTATATAAAGTAATTTAATATATAATATGAGATTGTCAGTACAACATACCATTTTATTACTTAGTTTTAATTCTCACTCTTTAATATAGTACTTAAATAGATCTCTGAATTATTCTTAACACTTGTTCCTTCAGTCTTTGTTTGAGTTATCTAAAAACTGCCTCATTACATTTTTGAGATGATATGCTATATTTTTAAGAGCTTTGATCTTTCCTGAAAAGAACATTGATATTTCTAAGACATGCTTCCAATTCAACACCTTAGAATGTACATTTGAAATTGGACCTTCTAGCACTACTTAATCTATTGTATGCGCTCTTCATATTTTCTATGTAACTGTGCTTTTCTTCATAGCACTTATTTCACATTCAGTAATTTATTTTTTCAGATTAGTTGGATACCTGACTGATGAAAGTTTTCTTCCAGGTTGTATTCTCAAATTTGAACACAAAACAGAAAGTAGTCAAAAAACAATTCCTGAGTTAATGCTATTTTGACATTTCTGTATTTCAAATACCTAGAAATGATCTTATTTCCTGATTATTGTTTTTTTCTCTAGGCCAGTAATGTCTAAATTCCATTTGTGACCTAGTTTTGTGACCCTTCTCCATCCAAAATGCTTCCTAAATATGTTCCAAAATATATAAATTCCTTTTAAGTTCTGATTCCAAGAAATAAATAAAATTGATTTAATAATTTTGTGTTTTTATCCAGGCAAGTACATGAAAATTTTAACATTTTTATATTATTGAATTAAAACCTTAAATATTTTGAGGTTAGAATCATCATTTCTCCATGCTTCTGTCTCTCTTACCTGATTCCTCTCTATCTGCTACTCAAACTTCTGGAAAATTCACTCAAATTTTCTACACAATTTTCAAAGATGGGTGGCTTTTAATTTCTAAAGAACTCTAATACTGTACATCAATAACCTGTTGGTGTGATGATTAAGCTACATGATTGATACTTTAGACATTATATGTCTAAGTCAATCAGAGCAGTTTAAATATATATTTATATTTTCATTAGAGAATGAAAATTCATTTTGCTACTACCAAATAAAACAAGTGTATTGCCTTTTGCTTTACTTTAATATAAATTTGATACATTTGTGTGTGTGTGTGTGTGTGTGTGTGGAGGGTGTATTGTATTTGTTGTATGTATATATTTAGCACTTCATGTGCATGTCCAGATATTTGAATTATGTAAGAGAACTTTTGTTTACTTTCTTTGTAAGCAAATGGCAATCATCAACATGAAATGAAAGCAATTGCAATGAAATGTTTACTTCCATTGTTGAGAGAGTGTCTAAGATATAATACATGAAGGTTCTGTTTATTTCTATGGTGCTGCAAGGTTTGCTCTTATAGTCATTTACTGATATTTATTCAAAACTCTTTAACAATAAGATGATATGGGCACAGCATCAGCACCAGTGATACACTTTAAAATTGACAATGTATTCAAATTACAGGTCGATCAATGCTTCCAAAAGCAGAACCCTTATTTTACAACACTCAAGAGCCACTTCAGCCCATAGCCACAAACTACTTTCTTACTTTCAAGATATTTTGCTGTAAAATCACTCAAGGATAAATAACTAAAGACTGTGAAGCAATTAAAAGCACATTAAAGCAATGTAAGTGTTTTGAAGTGCCATTTTGCAATGCTTTTTCATTATAATGCAATCCTTGTATTTTTCCTTCTCTTTGATTTAAACTTACAAGTAATTTGATATAAACTTACAAGTAACAAAATCTCTAGTATGGCACATGCACACATATACACACACAAACTCTAGGTGTACAAAAATGATGTTTAGTGATTTTAAAAATATTATCAAATGAAGTACAAAAAACACATTCTAGTTATTATATGACCTTAGTGAAATACAACATAAGTGTAAATTCTATCATTATATAAAAAAACAAAACCTGTAGAATAGTTTCCAGAAGAAAACAGAAAGTTATTAGTCTTGTTCTATAGGGAAAATAAACAGATAAAATTCCAGAAGTTTATTTATTTAGTTAATTACTTATTTTGGGAATTTATTACTTTTTATTGAGATGGCATGGGTATGCAACACTATATATTTTAAAACATGTGGGCAGAAGAGGTAAATAGACATTTCTCTAAAGAATACATGTACATGAGTACATGAAACAAGTATATGAAAATTATTCATCATCCTTACCATCAAGGAAATGCAAACCCAAACCACAATGAGATACTACAGCATACCTGCAAGAATCACCATATCGTAAAGACCAGAAACAACAAATGTCAGTAAGGAGGTGGAGAAAATGAATCTTGGACACTATTGTTGGGACTATAGACTGGTCTAATCTTTATGGAAAAAAAGGATAGAGGCTTCTCAAAATTTTAAAACTAGATCTACCATATTGTTCAGGAATTCCACACATAGGTGTCTACTCTAAAAAAGCAAAAATACAAATTTGAAGGGATATATTCACATTGTATGTTCATTCCCACACAATTTAAGGGTTTGTTTGTATGTGGCTATGCTTCATTGTTAAGTCTAATCCTTTGGGTACTCTCCTTAGGTCCTTGTGTTGATCTCTACTCAGTTGAATACTTGCTCGGAATCTCCTACAAATTTCTGGTGTGCTGTCTCAGTTTCCTTCTTTCAGGTGCCATGTCCTGTGAACTATAATTGTCTTTATTTCTCTTGATTCTCAGTTAATATCCTCAACTCAGGAACTCAGTCTCCAGATCGATCCCTTCTTCCGTGCCACAGCTTGGAAACTCCTTTCAGGCAGTTCATGAGTGCAGTCACGGAACTTATCTTTATAGTTTCTTAAATCTCAGGATTATTGTCAATATGTGCCTGTTGGTGATTATCTAATAATGTTCTCAGTTGTCACCTCTGTTTTTTGTTGTGTCAGGCAGGAGATTAAATTTGGTTCCTGTCAGTTCATCTTGACTATTAGTATAAGTCTAACATTACTTCTTATTTCTAAAATCCTTAACTGTTGAAATATTCATATACAGAATAATATTGATTTATGAAAGTGCATATCAACATTTGGAATAATAAACTCAGATAATATATAAATAATAATTTAAATATACTACCATATCCAGTTTGCCAAATTGCCATTGTCATTCTAACTAATACATGATATGCATTTTTTTATAGCACATATTGTTTCACAAAGCCAGAAATATATTCACTTGTCTTTTTTTGTTTTCCTTGTATGTGAACCATGGTCATGTCCTACCTGGTCACCTGCACCATTTGTTGCCAATCTGAAGCCCAACAATTTCTGTTGGGTCTCTTTCCCATACCCATATGACTTAAATGCCCTTATCGATCTTAGAGAAGTTTTAGTGGGAGAGACTGTGGTCAATTCCATCTTAGATGTTGAAGCCAAGACCACATTCTCAACTTGTGCAGAGTGTAAATGTCAACACTTGGCACCACAATGGAGACCCACTGGCCTGAGATATAGAACATCTCAGACCTCTCTGGTAACCATGTTTCATTCAGTAAAGCTTGTAGCAAGAGAATCTCACTTGTATTTTCAGTGAAAATTTTAGTTTTATTTTCAGCATTTCCATCCTTGATATGAATTTTGATACATAATTTTATTTAAAATCATGAATAACATTTCAAAATGTGTTCAGTATATCCCTGTTGTTCTTTTTTTAATATTCTTGCTCAATAAACCCATTCCTCATGTTTCTTTTTTCTTTTTTTAAAATTCATAATCTTTTACATCATTGTTCATTTTTTAACGTTTCTTTTCTTTTCTCATGTGTAGTCCCCCATAGAGTTTCCACCATCAGTTCACCCATGTGCCATCACCACAGTCCCATGTGATCTTCCCTCCTTCTTCTTTACAATCCCTCTCCCTCTCCCTTCCCTGCAGGATGTCTCTGGTTTATGGCTGTCTATTTTTTGTTTTGTTTCATTGTGGTTTTTCATTATTATTTTTCCTTGAGGCCTTATTTGTTTCCCCTATATTCCTCTTATAAGTGAAGCCATCCAATGCTCTTCTTCTTCCTTGTGACTTATTTCAAGGAATAATTCCTTCTAGCTCCATCCATTTTGCTGCAAATGGCATAAGTTTATCCTTTTTGATTTCTGAATAATATTCCAATGTGTGTATATACCACATCTTGATCCAGTCATCTGTTTATGGGCAGTGGGTTGTCTCCATGATTTACCCATTATAAATAGTGCCATATTAAACACAGGGGTACAGGAACTCTTTTGAATCAGTGTTTTTGTGTCCTTTGCATAGATCCCTAGGAGTGGAATTGCTGGGTCATGTGGCTCCATTTTTAGTAATTGAGGAAGTTCCACACAGTGGACGTACCAGTTTGCACTGCCACCAGAAATGTAGAAGAATCCCTTTCTCCCCACAGCCTCATCATATTTGTAAGTTTTGGTGTTGTTGTTGTTTTTTTTTTTTTTTTTTTTTGATATGTGCCATTCTTACTGGTGTAAAGTGGTATCTCATTGTATTTTTAATCTGTGCTTCCCTGTTATGAGAGATATTGAACATTTTTTCATATGCCTGTTGGCCTTATTCATTTTCTCTTAGGAGAATTGTCTTTCAAATTCTTCTGCCCATTTTTTCACCAGATTGTTTACTTTGTTTTTGTTAAGTTGTGTGAGCTCTTTGTAGATCTTTACTATTAGTCCCTTATCAGTAGTATAGCATGCAGAAATTTTTTACCAGTTTTTAGCTTGCCTCTTTGTTTTGGTTAATGTTGTTCTTGCTATATAAAAGCTTTTCAGTTTAATGTAATCCCAGGTGTTTATCTTATCCTTCACTATCTTTGCTTTGGATGATGAGTCTTTAAAGTTGTTATTGAGATGTATCTCTGGTAGTATTTTACCTATATTTTCTTCTAAATATTTTATGGTTTCAGGTCTTATGTTTAGTCCATTTATCCATTTTCAGTTGATTTTTTTTCATGGGTGTGAGATAGTGGTCTAGTTTCATTCTTTTGCTTATGTTGGTCTAGTTTTCTCAGCACGATTTATTGAACAAACTGTCCTTGTTCCACTGCAGTCTTTTCTCCTTTGTCAAAGACTAGTTGCCCATGTATTTGTGGTTTATTTCTGGATTTTCTATTCAGTTATTCAGTTCCATTGATCTGTGTGTCTGTTTTTTTTTTTTTTTTCTAGTACCATGCTGTTTTAATTATTATGGCTTTGTAGTACAAAGTCTGGGACTGTGATACCTCCATTCTCCTTTGTTTTCTTCAGGAAGGATTTGGCAATCCAAGGTTTTTTTGTGGTACCATACGAATTCCATCAACGTGTATTCTATTTCTTTCAAATGTGCCATTGAGATTTTTATTGAAATAGTGTTGAATCTGCAAATTGCTTTTGGTAGGATGGCTGTTTTAATAATGTTAATTCTTCCAATCCTTGAGAAGGAGATATCTTTCCATTTTTTTGTGTCTTCTTATATTTCTTTTAATAGTGTTTTATGATTTTCTTTGTAGAGGTCCTTCACCTTTTTTTTTAGGTTCATTCCTGGGTATTTGAATATTTGTTTGTTTCAATTGTAAAATTTGGTTTTCTTGATTTCTTCTTCTTAAGATTGATTGTATATAGGAAGGCTACTGATCTTTGTGCATTGATTCTATATCCTGCTACTTTACTAAACTGGTTGATTATTTTGATTAGTTTTTTCTGTGGAGTTTTTAGGGTAATCTATGTATATCATCATATTGATAGTTTTACTTCTTCTTTCCCTATTTGGATTCCTTGTATGTCTTTCTCTTGTCTTATTTCCCTGTGTAGGACTTCTAGTATTATATTGAAGAGCAGTGGTGATAGTGGACATCCTTGTCTTATTCCTGATTTAGAGGAAAGGCCTTCAGCTTTTCACCACTTATAATAATATTGACTTTATCATAAATGGATGTTGTACTCTGTCGTATGTTTTCTCAGCATCTACTGATATAATCATCTGGTTTTTAATCTTTTTGTTGATATGTTGGATTATATTAATCAATTTTCACATGATGAACCATCCTTGTGCCCCCGGGATAAATCCCACTTGATTGTGGTGTATTATCCCTTTGATGTATTGTTGAATTCTGTTGGCAAGGATTTTGTTGAGGAGTATTGCATCAGTGTTCATTAGAAAGATTGGTCTGTAGTTTTCTTTTTTTGTATGGTCTTTGTTTGGTTTTGGTATTAGAATAATGTTGGCTTCATAGAACTTATTTGATACTTGTCCTTTTTCAATTTTTTGAAAGAGTTTGTATAGGATAGGCACTCATTAATTTCTGAATGTTTGATAGAATTCATTTGGGAAGCCATCTGGTCCAGGGCTTTTGTTTTTGTGGAGTGTTTTGATTACTGTTTCTATCACTGCTTGTATTTGGTCTGTTTAGGTGTTCTATTTCTTCCTTATATAGTTTTGGATGATTATATCATTCTAGGAATTTATCCATCTCTTCTAGATTGTGGAATTTGTTTGCATTTAAATGTTCATAGTAATCTCTCATTATTCTTTTTATTTCAACTGAATCTGTTGTACTTTCTCCTCTTTCATTTATGATCTAGTTATATGTGAAAGGTCATAAAGGCCTCTTACTCAGGCCCCTCACCCTAAACCTTCACCCTAACCCCTCACCCAAACCCCCACCCAGGCCCACAGGGTAGCTTTTCTGAACCAAGATGACTCATGGAACTCAATCCCATTAGAATGTTGTCTGGGGACCTAAATGAAACCTGGGGCTTCGATCTGTATTACCCCCAATGGACAACTTTTTCCTGCCACAACCTTCCCGCCAGAAGGAACTTCAAAATTTTCAACTCCAAATTACCCCATCTATAAAAATGCAGCAGCCTGTAACCTGGGTGTGACTTCCCCGACCCCCACTCTGGGATTGCTCCCGCTGGGAGCGCAATAAAAGTTCCTGCTGATCAGAAATATGACCTGGCTCTTTCTTTCTCTCTCCCTCTATCTCTCTTTCTCCCTTGCTGGCCCTTCCAACCACGCCAAAACCTTTCAGTATGTGTTTCTCCCATTTTTGCTTTGTGAACCTGGCTAGAGGTTTGTCTGTTTTGTTTAATTTTTCAAAGAACCAACTTTTGGTTTCATTGATCTTTTGATTTTCTTTTTTAACTTCTATTTCATTTATTTCTGCTTTGATTTTTATTATTTCCTTTCTTCTACTGGCTTTAGGTTTCTTTGTTGTTGTTCTTTTTCTAGTTCTTTGAGATGTGAGATTAGCTTGTTTCTTTGAGTTCTTTCCTGTTTCTTGTTGTAAGCCTGATTTGCTAAATATTTTCCTCTTATTTCTGATTTGCTGTGTCCCATATATTCTGAAAATTGGTGTGTCATTATCATTCAGCTCAAAGTATTTTTAATTTCTTCTTTGATCTCCTCTTTAGTCCAGTGGTCTTCCAGTACTGTGGATTTCAGTCTCCATGAAGTTGGAAGTTTCCTTTTTTTCTTTTCATGATTTATTTCTAGTTTGATGCCTTTGATCAGAGAAGATAGTTGGTATAATTTTGCTCTCAGTATATGTATTGATGTTTATCTTGTGGCCCAATATGTGATTAATTCTGGAGAATGATTCATGGACACTTGAGAAAAATGTGTACTCAGATTTTTTTTTGGGGGGGGGGTGCAGTGTTCTATAGATGTCTGTTAAGCCCATGAGTTCTATGTCTTTATTTAGGGCTCTCGTGTCTTTGTTTATTTTTTGTCTCATTAATTTCTCCTTGGTGAGAGTGGGGTGTTGAAGTCTCCTAATGTTTATGTATTTTCTTTACTGTCAGTTTTAGAGCTGATAGCAATTGTCTAATACATTTTGATGCTCCTTCATTTGATGAGTATATGTTGATGAGTGTTATATCTTCCTGATATATTGTCCCCTTGATCATAATGTAGTGTTCATCTATTTCTCTTTTTAAATTTTTTATTTTGAAGTCTATTTCATCTGATACTAGTATAGCTGTTCCTGCCTTCTTTTTTGGTCTATTTGATTGTAGGATTGTTTACTTTCAGTCTGTGTTTACCTTTTATAGTTCAATGTGTTTCATGGAGAAAGCAGAATGTTGGATTTTTGTTGTTGTTGTTTTTAATGCAGACTGCTACTCTGTGTCTTTTTATTGATGATTTTAATCCATTTACATTTATAGTTAATATTGATGCATTGGTATCTGTATTTACCATTGTGTTTGTCTTTTTGTGATTTTTTCCTTGCCTTATTCTCTTCTTTTTATTCATTCTTCTGTTGGTTTCAGCTTTAGGGTTTGAGTCTGTCATTTATTTAAAGTAAAAATTTATATTGAAGTTGAAAATGTAATATATTCACTGTTATTTACATGTTTTAGTTTATGAATTTATAATATATTAAGCTGAAATTTTCTTCTGTAAGTTTAAAAATACATGGGATGGAGGATGATAAAAAGAATAATATAATCTAATTTTTTATTCCACTGAGAATTTAAATGATGAAAACAAATAATGTAGCAAATTTCAAACTCAGGTCATTGGTTGAACTTTGAACCATACATTTTTTTTTCCCAATTTACTATGTTATTCTAGTGCCTTAATTCTACCCAAGTTTTAAAAATTGTTTTTGCATCTTTTGTCCCTCTATAACTAGTTACAAGTTCTATCAGAAGAAGAGTGTGGATATAATCCTTCTGTAACATTATATGGTAGTAAAAACTGCAGTAGTAGTTTGGAGTAAGATGGCTACAGAGAAGGTTCTTTGCTTCTCTCCCAAGAGACCAATTAGAAATGAAACACTATTCAAATATAAGAAAATGTGAAATTGTGTTATTTGTACCAACATGTGGAGACTATGAGCCTAAATGATAGGAGACTATGAGCCTTGGGGGTGGTTCTAGTATGGTAACACGCATCTGACAATGGCTGCTCCCATATTTTTAAGTCACATATAGTAAACAAATTCTACCTCAATAAGTTATATTTAAAAATATACTTCAATAGTAACACAAATTATGCTTTAATCCATCTTTACTGTACTTAGACAAGATGTATGGTTTTTAGTAAAACTGATGTTTTAAATTTACTTTTTTGAACCAACCTCTGATTAAATGCAAAGGTAGACATTTTCTATACGAAAAGAAGGAAAAGATCATTTTACTCAAGATGGGTAGATATCACAAATGCTAAATTAAAATTTGCATTAATTTTGAATATATTTATGATTCTTTTACATCACAGTTATTTTATGCATAAATAATTAGTATTTTAAAAAAGGAAAAGAAATACTAGAAATGATAGAGTTGAACTGTCACAGGAGAAATTAAGACAATCATATAAATAGAGGATTTATAAAGTAACAATGAATATAAATGTTGACAAAAATTATTACTTCACTACACTTAAGGCTAATTTAAACAGACACTAAAAAAAAAACCAAGTAATTAAATTCAATTCAATGATCAAATCCATCCATACATACACACACACACACACACGGCTATAACAGCAATTGATATAAGTATACTAATTACAAATTTCAGTATTGCCTTCAACATGCCATAACGTATATTAATAACTTTGTTCTATAATAGTATAGAGCAAAAAAATTAAAATAAACAAAATTGTCTATATAGATATCTATATAAAATAAAACAGGAAACCAAAATTATTGCAATAGTCACTTGATACCCATTACTAATTTATTAATATATGTACATATATATAAAGCATTTTTATAATAAATATATATGATTAAACAAATGTGTCTTGATGTTTCTTCTAGAGTTGATAATAATAAAAAGGAACAATATTCAAATTCAAACATATAAGAAAATATTGATAGAACTACAAAATTTGTTTGAAATAGTAATAAAGAAGATATAAAGAGATAAAAATAGGTAATATACTGAAATATAATTACATTGACATGGAAATATAATAATAAACCTCATTTAAAATCATAGTACTTCTTTAAAAAGACAAGATTAAGACATTCATTAAAATATACTCTACCACTAAATTGAAAATAAAAGGAGAAAAAGACTACAAGGGATAATGTCTTTCTATTGTATCCTTCTATTAATACTATATCAAGCAGGCTTTCCTGGTGGCAGTGGAGTCAAATCTCGGCACAATCACACTATCACCAGCAATTGTGGCCTGAGCTTGAGCCCTGGCCAGGTGGCTCACCCACATGGCAAAGCAGACCACTCCAGTCTCGCCTACTCTCTCTACCCTCAGCAATATGTTTCACCTGTTCTGCTGTTCTGCTCCCCACCTCTTCTACTCTCCACTCTGTCTAGTATGAATCTTCTCAACCCCTTCTGGCCAAGACTCCAGTTCTTATATGCATAAATAAAAAATAATAAATCTTAGATACTATAATACACTATATTATAATAAAATTAGAAATTCTTAAATTTTCTGTCCAGAAGAAAGTTGCTATTTTTATTTTATTAAATGATGTGAGTACTGTCGTAATATAAACAGACTTGAACTGTAACCTCAACTTTAAAATTGTGGGAATATTTAAACTCTGTGAACTGGTGGCTTAATAAATAAATACAATGAAACAGGATAAAATTCCAAACTTTTAGCAAGGAACTTAGTGCTCAAAACATTACAGATTCTCATAAATTATATTTATTTATTTTTTTGCAAATATTTGTTTAATATCTATTTTACATCGAAGGCAATTTAGATTAATTGTGTGCTCCAGGGAAAATAAAATAACAATAAAACCTGTCTCTAGTTTAATGAAATACATTGACTAGTGTTAATATAATTATGCCGCATTGTCTGAGACAGATCAGAGCAAAACCCATAACAGCCCATCAGCATTGTTTATAGAAAATATACTTTTTAAAAAAAAATTGCAACTATTAACTTATTTTATCTTGGAATCTGTACTTAAGCCTACTCATGCAGTCTAATTTTGCGTCTGTAACTATAAGTTAGACTATACTATTTATTTCTAATAGTAGTATTAGTTTTCAGTTTCTATTTTTCTATTTTAGTTTTTTCTCCGCATATATGCTATTTAATTGATATTGTATGTATAAACATCTTATAACTTGTGCTTAATTATTTTGTTACTGATAGTAACACTGATATAATATGATCCTTCGGGTTTTACATTCTTGTAGTATATTACTTCTTTGCACATTATTGCACCATGAGCTTATAACCACCATTAGCTTGAGTCAGTACTAATCTAGAATCACAGTACTTTAACATTTTGCTCAGGGTGTCTTTGTGCGACCATTGTAATTAGTGTTAGCTTGTGACACACATTCACATTATTACTGATTTGAAAATCAAGAGTGATTGCAACCTGCTAGTTAAAAATTATACCAAGATTTCAAATAATCAAAATACCAGAGTGAAAGAATTTTTCTTCATGAAACACACATATCTCCAATTAGATTCTTTAATCTGTGCAATCCTTTGTCTTGGTCTTTATTTTCATAATTTCTTGAACCTCACAAGAAACGAAAACTGAAGTTCAAGTCTAATCTTACTATTAACATACTGAAATCCAGTAATATGTCTTTGACCTAAAAATAATACTCAATTAGCCTTTACTTATATTTTTGCTTTGAAAACTCCTCATTTCTAAGCTAGTTCACTGGTGACTTTAAGAACTTTGGAAAAGCAGTTTCTTTTTCATTCCTTTAAGATTAGAAAGTCAATCAAGATATTTAACAGCTATATGACACAGTTCCAGAGTTACTTTCAAATTGCAAGGTTCATGTAAAGAGACCTCTGAGATTCCAGACCATATAGCCTGAACAACATGTTGACCAGGCTTTTTTTTTTTTTTAACATATTATTTAATTTGATATTTTAATTATTTGAATGTGTATATTAAAAGATATCAATACAAAAGATTTTAGGAAAATGTCTTCCCTTACATTGTATATGATGAAGGATACTGCTTACAACAAAAAATAAAGGATGCTACTAAAAGTGTGTTGAGGAGTTTGAAAAAAATAGTATATACTTTTTGAATTAAAAACTATTACACTTAAATAGTATTATAGAGCAATGACAAGCCTATATTTTATGAAATGTAAGTTAATATAGTAATACAGAGACTATATAGAAACAAAATTATGGAGATTAACAAAATGTAAAATTATAAATAAGATGAAATGTTTAGTGAAATAATTCAAAATTCATAAATGAGAAAACTGTAAGTAAAATATATAATAAAGTGATACATTTCTCATCATTAGTAAAGATAAAAGAAAAGCTAGGTTATTTTTAATGTAAAACTTTAAACATTTAAAGAAATTGCTGAAATAGAAAGCAAGCAAAAAATGTAGAAAATGCAATATTGGAGAAGTTCAAATTGAGATTTAAAATGAGAAATTTGTTCATTCAAGAACTTATTCTGGGAAATGACTGCATAATTACAGGGTCAATCACAAGTCAAAATAGATGTGTCATGCTCTAAATTTATTGCATCAAACCAAAGCAAAACAAACAAAACAAAAAGATGTTAAGTTGCTCAATGAGAATTGGAGTATAAAGTGAATATAAAAAGGAGAAAGCAAATGATCCAATGTTATAAAAGCCACTTGAAGGTCTTGTACATTTATTGCAACCCGAAAACAAGCTATTTTTACAAAATGAAGTAAACATTTTATGTCCTTCAAAAAGTTTAAATTTGTCAGATCTATGTGAATTATTTTGAACAATTACTGGTTTAAAATGTGATCTGGGGCCTCCCTGGTGGCGCAGTGGGTTAAGCAACACACTATGAAGCAAACCGCAGCCACTATAGCATGAGTTCGATTCCTGTTGCCGGCCAGGGAGGGGACCCACATGGCGTGGCAGACCTCTCCTGCTGTGCCCGCTGCTCCCCTCAGCAGTGTACTTCTGTTGATCTGCCTGTTCTGCTCCCCGCTCTCTGTGGTGAATCCTCTCACCCCCCCCACACCTCTGGCCTGTACCCCAGTGCTTGTATGCATAAATAAATAAATCTTTAAAAAAAAAATGTGATCTGGCTGTAATTAATTGTGGCAGTATTTCCAATTTTGAAAATGTACTAAAGATAAATGAAAAGCTAAAAACAACTATTGCCAGTAAAATTTGGGACAGACTGCCTTTATCTCACAGAATGTTGGAAGGGCTGGATCCATCTGAAGATAAGTTTACAAAGCACATTGGAAATTCACGTTAGTAAAATATGGCTATAGAAAGAACTGTCTACATTAAGTTAAACAGAAAATCCTTTTAAATTTACCTTACATGTTTTAAAAATATTATCTACTTTGAGTGCTCTTTATTAAGAATACTAGTCAAATGCTTATCTTTTTCCCAGTATTATCTATTTTCACACATTCATTTGAAAACCAGCAATATAGAAGAGTTGGCTATAACACATTAAAAGGAAGCATAAATTATAAATTCTAACAAATCGGAATTTAAGATAGAAAACAAACACAAATGGCATTCTATATATTAAAGGAAAATTATTGCCAGAATAATATTGCAGGAATAACTAGATAATTACTGAAATTCCTAGAAGAGCTAGCTCTTAATTCACCTCTAGGAATATTAATCAGAAGATAGAACAGAACTGATAAACCATAAAGACTTAGAAGCCATGAATCTAACGGACATCTATAGAACTCTCCACCCAAAAAAGTCAGAGTACACGTTTTTCTCAAATGCACACAGATCATTCTCCAGAATCGATCACATACTGGGCCACAAGACCAACATGAACAGATACAGCAAGATCGGACTCATCCCAACTATATTCACAAAGGCATCAAATTAGAAGTAAATCATGAAAAGAAAACAAGAAACCCACCCACCTCATGGAGATTGAAACCTGCACTAGTGGAAAAACAATGGATTATAGAGGAGATCACAGAGCAAATTAAAAAATACTTTGACTGAATGACAATGAGGACACCCTATTCCAAAATGTATGGGATGCAGCAAAAGCAGTTCTAAGAGGGAAGTTCACAGCAATCCAGGCTCAAATCAACAAACAAGAAGACTGATAAACCAGGGATACTACTTCTCCTCTAACAGAAATGGAGGTGGAAAATTCATAAATTGCCACTCAAATGTAAGAAATGTTAAAGGGATTCCTTCAGAAGGGAGGAAAATGATACCATATAGAAGTCTACTTGCACACAATAAAAAGGAAAAGAAATGGCAACTCTGAGATAAAAAATCCAGACTTTTTCTTACTTTAATTGAACTGTCTTTTTAAACAAAAATAATAACAATGAAGTCTGAGGTTTACACCTTATATAAAACATAACGACAATGTATTAAGATTAGAAAGAGTGAAATGATAACAAAGTCTTAAAGGATGATGAGAAAAAATTCTTTCAGTAAATGAAGAAATATAATATCACCTGACAGTAGACTTAAATGAAAGATTCTTAGCATACAACTTAAAATATACCTAAATTTAGAAAACAAAAAAAAATTGATCAAAATATGAAGACAAAGAATGTTCAAACTTTTAGCTGTGGTTCCTGTTCCCATAGTGTTTCCCACTCTGGTCTCAGTCTAGAGTTTTATCACCTCCCATTAAAACACGTATTTATTAGGGGATAAGAAGAGACTTACCTGGCTGAAACTTGAGGAAATATGTCTGAATGAACTTTGAAGCAACTGCTTTTTCCATCCCTCAGCTATCAACAGGGGGAAACATTCAAAAGATGTTTGTTCCCTAATGTTTTTTATAACCATCTGGTACATCTGGTAAATTCTTTTTTTTAATATTTATTCATTTATGCATAGAAGAACTGGGGTATAGACCAGAGGTGAGGGGTGATGTCTCCCCACCAGAGACAAAATTGGTAGCAGAACAAGCAGATCTACTGAAATACACTGCTGAGGGGAGAAGCAGTCTAGATAGGAGAGGTCTGCTGAGCCATGTGGGTCAGCTCCTTGGCTGGGGATCGAATTTATGACACTGTGGCTGACAATAGCTTGAGAGCACTGGGACTTTAACCCCTGTATCACCAGGGAGGCACCCATCTGGTAAGTTCCTTAAATGAAAATCCCACAAATACAGACTAGTTCCACCCCTATAGTGTTCTCAATACACTAAAAATAGATCTACTATATGATCCAGCAATTCCTCTCCAAACATTCTACTCAAAGAAGTAAAAACTCAAATTCAAAATAATTTTTGTATGCCTATTTTTATTATGGCACTATTTATATTAGCTAAATATGGAAATAAACTAAGTGCTCAAAAATAGATGAAAGAATAAGAAGTGTTAGATTTATATAATGGAGTGCTATTCTGCTGTAAAAAAGGACAAAATCTTGCCATTTGCTACAATGGATGGAATTAAAGGTAAATATGCTAAGCAAAATAATATAGGAGAAAGATACTAGATTATTTCGCCTATGAAATTTAGAGAAACAAAACAAAGGAACAAGCAAAAACAAGCCCTAGAAATCTGATAAGAATTGAGGCTAGTAGAGGTAAAGGTTGTGAGGTAGGAAACAAAAGGGGGCAGAGCTCACTGGACTATTGTGAAGGATTATGGGTTCTATGCTGCTGGTTATGGTGTAGTAAAATTTATCTAAGAAGATCTGAGCTTATACTTCTAAATAATTTAACATGTTGTAAAACAATTTTACCTCAATGAAAATTAATATAGTAACAATAAATTAAATTATTCTAATATAAAAAGTAGCTCAAAAATAAAAATTTTTAAAGAAAATTCTACAAGAGGATGCAAACTGTTCAATGTTTTATATATAGTCCAACTTTGTCTTAATTTGTTGATTTTTTTTCTCATAGATTTGTATGCTTTTTATCAGAACCTGCTTTATTTAGGAAAGCAAATTCTCAGGTCCATTTTCTCACTGAAGATGATGGTCTAGTTGACTATTAGTTGACTATGATCTCAATTCTTCAATATATTGAGCAATATTCAGAAATATTCACTTCTGGGCTGTTCTATTGTTTGAGTTTAAACAACATTCTTCCCAGCTCTCTAGATGTCTGAGCTAATGTCAGAATTTGCATGATAAAATTTGAAGTACTGTTTATAGTTGTATACATATTTAAATTGTTATATTTTCTTATAGAACTGTTCTATCATTATTATTCTCTCTCTTTCCTTGCCTTGTACCTGTTCCTAAGTCACTTGCCTGTATCAATACAGTTGCTCTAGACTTCTGAATATTGTTTCCATGGTTTACCTTTCACTATCTTTATTTTTCAGCTATGTAACTGGAGTGGATTTCTTATCAGTAGCATATAGTTAAGCCTTGCTTTTTCTTTCCAAAGTTAAAAATCTCTTTTTAAATTAGGGTGTTATGACTGCTCTCATGTCTAATCTTATGTTAATTTATAAGTTTTAATATTTTTATATTTATTTGATAAATATTTGGTATTTATCATTGTATTATTTTTAATATAGTTCATTAAAATTTTGTAATTGCTGTGTGCTTAGTATATACATTGTAGTCAATAATAACCAATTTTATTTTATTTTAACAATTTTATTATATTTATGCATAAAGACCTGGGGTATAGGCCAGAAGCACAGGAGTTGAGAGGATTCACCAAGACAGAGTAGGGAACAGAACAGGCAAATGGATTGATATACACTGCTGAGGGGAGCAGTGAGCAAGGCAGGAGAGGTCTGCTGTGCCATGTGTGTCCCCTCCCTGGCCGGGGATAGAACTCACACTGCAGTGGCTGAGGAAGCCTCACAGAGTGTGAGGTTCAACTGCTTATGCCACCTGGGAGGCCCAATAACCAATTTTAACTTCATATGTGCTTTAAATACCTGGCATAGACATATTCTCAACTCTACTATCTTATTTACAATTTTGCTGTTATAATTATAATTTAAAATATGCTAAATGCATAATGCATCACAACTACTGCTTTGGACAGTGAGTTTTTCCTTGAAATTAAAGTATGAATGAAAACTTTACTTTTAGATTTATTAATATTTTCCATTTCCAGTGCTCTTCATTTATTTGTATAGACCCAAAATTCTCTGTAGTGTCATATATATTTGTCCTGTAGATTTTCATATAATGCTGATTACTGGCAATGAATTCTTTTGTATGTGCAGTCTCTTTATTTGCTATATTGTTCTGACATACTCGTTATCTGTTCATCTCTTCAAAAAGATATTTTGCTAGAATTTTGGGTTGAGAGCTTCTTCTCTTCTTTTTTTAGAATTTTAACCATGTCTCTACATATTCCTCTGGTTTGCATGTTTTATAATGAGAAGTTTACTTTTATGTAATCTTTATTCTTCTGTATGCAATGTGCTGCACTCCACTCCACTCCACTCCACTCCATTCTTAGTTGAAGTTGCCATCCTGAATGTAGGCTAAGCAATAAGAACACACAGAATCAGAGAGGAATGCGAAAGAAACTTTCTGAAAGTGATACCCAGCTCACTGAGTCTTCCCAGTTCAAACATCAGACATCTGAGTGAAATACTATTCAACATGATTCCAGTTTTTGACATCATCTGACAGAATTCTCATGAGACCTTCATACAAGCTACTTCCGAAATTTTCATCCAGTGATTTCAATGAAATGTGGAATGTAGAAAAAAAGCAAAAACAAAGAAAAAACCTAAGTACATGACAAAACTAAATCAAAATAAACTACAGAACTGAGGTCACTAGTGTGAAGGGTGTGTGTGGGGTGGGGGTGGGAACAAAGGAAGGAAGGGTATAATGTAGGGTAAAGAACTATGGTTATTTGGACAGTGGGGTTAGGGTAAGTAGCATATATCTGAGAAGGTGAAGACCTATTCACCTAAATGATATATAGTGTTGGAAACAAATGTTACCTCAGTTAAAAAAAAAAAAGGGTAATATTTTCTTCCATATAAACCATGAAAGATATTAAATAATTATTGTTTTAAACTATGAATTTCTGTGACTGGATATCCATCAATAGATGATTAATATTGAATGCTATTTATTTAATAATCCCAATTTTCTTTAGGACTTCCACTCTCAATTTGTTGATTACTTTTCAGAAATAATTTTACTGTGATCTTCTCATTAAAGTTGAGCTAGGGCCTCCCTGTAGGTGCAGTGGGTTGAGCACAGCACTGTGAAGCATCTGCGGAAGAGCAGCACCAGTTCCTATCCCCAGCCAGGGAGGGGACCCACATGGTGCAGCAGATCTCTCCTGCCTGTTACAAGGTAACTTTAATATAAAATGGGTTTGCTTGATTGGGTTTTTACCCGCGCGCTCTCCAACGGCACTTATAATGCTTTAATTGTAGGTACACACAACAAAGGTTAATAAAGGGTTTTATTTATAAGGGAAGGAGAAATAGCGTAGTGAATAACACAAGGGGAAGAGAGGGATACAGATTTGTAAATATCCTACCAGTTTTTTGGAGCTGGAATTTAACCGTGCACTGAGAGCTGACTTTTAAGGAAAAAGGACCCTCCCAAGGCCCACGTGTTTGTTTTTATATTTAGCCTGGCTGCTTAACTCCACCCTCAGGTCCCAGTGATCCGCTCTTCGATAATGACCTTATGGGATTTGTAGTTCTTGGATTTTGTAGGTTTAGAATGGGGGTCGAAGTCCTTAACCTAGTTGTATAATTTATTTAGGAGGGTTTTTTGCTGCTCCCCTCAGCAGTGTACTTCAGACCATCTGCCTGTTCTGCTCTTCACTTTGTCTCTGGTGAGAGGTCACCTCCCCTGCCCCCACGCCTCTGCCTATACCCCAGCTCTTGTGTGCATAAATAAAAAATCTTTAAAATAAAGTTGAGCTACAATGAATGTGTCACTAGTATAGTAATAGCATTCCACAAATTGACTAAAAGTCAATAAAAGTTAATTTACCTTTTTCTAATTCCTTACAATTACAAAAGAAGTTCTTAACTTTGGATTATGATCCTTTCAGTTTGTATGAATGTAAATAAGATTATGCA
The DNA here is from genome assembly GCA_019455555.1 of Galemys pyrenaicus. Taxonomy (NCBI): domain Eukaryota; kingdom Metazoa; phylum Chordata; class Mammalia; order Eulipotyphla; family Talpidae; genus Galemys; species Galemys pyrenaicus. The sequence goes on along the minus strand of JAGFMF010011574.1, from coordinate 5,976,240 downwards.
ACATTTGGATTGTTGAGTATTGTTTAAAGTAACACCAGAAGAATGACAGGCAACTCCTTTACACACAAGTCAATTTAGTTCTTATCCTTATTTGTCAAACATTTTATGGAGAAAATGTTCTCATTCTAAAAATTATTTTAAAGTTCACATTTTTGTTATTTCACTGGCCCATGAATGTCAGCATTTCACAGTCTTTTGCAATTACCTGATTACCATGTTGAATAAGCTAATTGAAGAGAGGGATTATGTCACATGCAGTTAAAAATAAGAATCTGGTAAATAGCAGTCAAAAAATATTTACTAAACATTGAAAACATTTTTTTATAAATTCATAAGCCGTCAACCTGTCTTTAGCTGACATATACTAAGTAGTTATATTTTTCCATTTTCTTTAAATTCTTGTTACTCATACAATGGGATTACAAATAAGAGAGATGCAAAATAATTATTTATTTTTTTACCATCCAGAGTAAGAATGAGACATGAAGTTTGATAACATCTTGGTCAATTACTGAGTTTTCTCAGATAATAAACTGCAGTGATAAACCTGATAAGGATTGACATGTACAGCTTTCTTTGATATTTACATTACAAAAATTACAATTATCTATGGTATATGAAAAGTTATAAAATGAACAAAACCAGATAATCCTTAAACATGTTTCCTAAAGTTTTAGGCAGTTAAAAGAAACAGCCTACAAATTGATCTATTCATAGAAATAAAAGTATACCACTCAAGTCTTACCTTGAAATGGAAACCTGATTGTTTATAAAGCAAAGGAAGCTAGGAATTAATAATATTTTTATTAATAATAATAAATAATGTAAATTTAAATATGTATGATTATTTTTCCTATGATATCCCATATCTTTGAGTTTGAATATATGGTTTAATATGTCAGTCTTTGATACCAGCAGAAAAATGGGGATGAAAAATTGCAGCAAGATAATTTTGCTGAATTGGGAAAGTTAACGTGTGTGTGTGTGTGTGTGTGAGAGAGAGAGAGAGAGAGAGAGAGAGAGAGAGAGAGAGAGAGAGAGGGAGAGAGGGAGAGAGAGAGAGAGGGAGAGAGTGAGAAATATATCACTNTTAACGTGTGTGTGTGTGTGTGTGTGAGAGAGAGAGAGAGAGAGAGAGAGAGAGAGAGAGAGAGAGAGAGAGGGAGAGAGGGAGAGAGAAAGAGAGGGAGAGATTGAGAAATATATCACTTGCCTTTTTATCCTGCAATTTTTCCCTGTTCTGGGAAAAACACTTAACATAAGGAGACTCAAAAGATACTAACATGATACATTTTAAGTGTTATACAACATATAACATTATTCCTGTATGAAAAATAGATTTTACTTTTTGCTATAGAGAATTCTGAACAGTTTTAGCTTAATTCTTCATTTTAATTAATTTAATTTCACTTTGTTTGAAAGGATGATTGATTTCTGTATTTCTTACATATTGACATATTGCTTTTCCATTTAAGCAAATTGTATTTTTCCTTACTCATCTTATTAATATTTTAGTGTTTTTTGTCCTAATTATTCCAATTATTAGAATAATCTCTTCCATCTTGCTTCTTTTATTTCATGTCTCCCTATCCTTAGTCAAAGGATTAATGAAAAGCATCAATAGAGACCAATAAATTGGATTTCCAGTTCAATCCCTTGCTAGTCCGATAACCTTGAGTGAATCATTAAATCATTCTGAGTGATTTAATGATTCTATGTAAAATGAGAAAACATCTCTCATATATTGTGTGAGTGAATCACTAAGGAATATATATTTAATATTATCATAAAGATTAATCTCCAAAATAATTCATAAAGTTTCATTTTTTGCATATTATATTCAGCACTTAGAGCTGTTTTCTCAGTCTGAACAGCAAATCTGCAAGGTATCACTTCCATTTTTTAATATTATTTGAAAATAATCATTTACTTTTTAGTTCAATTGTAAATCTATAAAGCTTACATTCTTAGCTTTATTGAAGTGTAATTGAAATATGAAAACGGGCAGTAGTCCTTCTGCCCACTTGTGACTATGCACGTGCTTCTTTTCACCAACTCTCTCCTTCTGGAGGACAGCTCTTTCTGTCTGCTTGTGTCTATGCACATGTACATATTTAAAGTGTACATCATACTGTGTTTTGATAACAAATATATTGCACATATATACTCCATGTAGATAATTAACATATGTATCACTTTATATATGCATCTTTTTTGGGGGAGGGTTTGATAACATTTAAGATCTACTGTCTTCACAAATTTCAACTGTATACTAGAATTGTTACTGTACTCACTATGTTTTATTTTAGATCGTCACACTTTATCTTATAACTTAAAGTGAGTACCCTTTCAGCAATCTCTCCCTATTTCCTGAGTACTACAGCCCCTGGTAACCCATTTTCAACACCCTGCTCTTATGGGTTTGACTTTTTGTTTTAGGAGTTCATATCCAAATGATAGCCATGTCTTTTTCCTACTTTGTCTGGTTTTATTTACTGACTGTAATGCCATCAAGGTTTATTAATGTTGTCACCAATGGCAGATTTTCTTTTCATGGCTGAATAACTTGTAATATATGTATAGTTAGTTTCTGGATTTCTTTCAGAAGAAATCACTCCATGTAGAAATATAGATTTATGTTCATGGGAGGAAATTAAATTATTTTACTTCTTTGTCTGTTTGCTTACTTTTTTTTCACAGTACAGGATTTCTCCCCTTAGGTGAGGTCACAATAGTTCTCCCACCAACAAAGTGCCCTCAGTCCTTCACAACAAGCTACTACACTCTCTTCCCCACCTATTCTCTATTCACCTTCTCATCTCACTTTTCCCCCATCCACTCATTCCCTTCCTGAATGTTTCAGATCTATGTTCTGCTTTCAAGGGTGAACCAGAGGAAGAAAACTAAATGCCAGATGGTTTCAATTATATGCGGAATCTAGAGAAACCAACAAAGGATAAGACAAAGATAAATAGTAAGAGAAGTGAGTTTAAGAGTTCTTAGGTTGTAGTTGAGTGACAGTCTTTGTTTTTCAATTGAATTTTAAAAGTTTTGCTAGTATCATAAAGGTTCTAAAAGTAAAGTGTTCCTTCTCCTTTTTTTTCTGTTTTTTTTTTAATCTCAATTTAATTTGCATATTTCACAACTAGATATTGGTTATTCCCTTAGAGAAAGAGAGTTATATATTGGCCAGAAACTGTTCTTAATTTTCTTCAAAATCTCCTAGCATTATATATATTTTTTTTATTATGAAAGTTCTCTTATCCACCTACCTAGGTTATTTTGAGGAGTATATTAAAATTATATACATATAACAAATTTGTGAATATATGAAACGGTACTATCTTTTTTTAAAGATTTATTTATTTATGCATGCAAGAACTTGGGTACAGGCCAGAGGTGCGGGGTGGGGGGATTCACCAGAGTGGGGCACAGAACAGACAGATTAACTGAAACACACTTTTGAGGGGAGCAGCAGGCACAGCAGGAGAGGTCTGCTGTGCCATGTGGGTCACCCTCCTGGCTGACAGTAGGGATCGAACTTGTGCTGAAGTGACTGTGGTTTGCTTTATAGTGCGCTGCTTAACCCACTGCTCCACTGGGGAGGCCCTGAAACAGTACTAATTTTTATCTCAAATTTCATACAAAGACTTCGGTATTTAAAAGGGATTATTTATATTTGATTAGGGTCCATTATTATATATTTGCATAATTTATTGCTGAAATTTGGTTATGCTTTTTAGTAAAGCTATTTTCCATTTGATTTTAGGCAAGTGCCTCTGAAATTCCTTTATGTAGTAATGCTATGTAAAAATATTATTGAAGTCAAATAAACAGCTCTTGCTATTATGTCAGCATTGAATGGCTTATTGGTTTGGCTTACCAACAGAAAATATCTAGTTTCCATTATTTCTTAAATGTTCTAATCTACAGCAAAATTCACATACTAACAATAAACAAAATAAACAGAAATAAATGGTATTTGATTTTAGTTCTATGGAATATAATTAAGGATAATTATTAGTAAGTGTTCCAATTAAAATATATAAAACAATATTGTAAAATGATCGCCCATAGAATCGCAATGCTCAATATTGAGATGATGAGTGTGTTCAAATTTATACACACAAACACATAAATAACTTTTAATTCAGCTGATAATTATTCATCTTATTTCTCTTACTATAACGCTGGATAACATACCCACCTGTGCTAAGTTCTCATATATAAAATACTGGTAAAAATTAGCTAAGTTTTTGTGATTTCATGTTAAAATAACACAGATCATTTAATATTTTTTGTTTACAATAACATAAAATCCTCTAATTTTCTCTAATGCTATTTTATCAACAACTTACACAATAATTTTAGCTGAAGTTAACAAAAAAAAATCCCTTTGAACATACTTGGAACAATTTAATGAGTCCAATTTTTACATATTGCATTTAAGTACCACACTAATTTAATTCCAATCATACTGCCGATTTTATATATATATATATAACATATATATATTAGAATTGCTATTATCCTGTTTCCTGTGATTTTATGTTCTGTCATCTACTCTGCTAAATAACACTCTGGGAAAAAAGCAATTAGATTCTTTTTTTATTCTTTTTTTTATTAAAATATTTTAAAATTTACATATACTTGCCATTAATTGTAATCCCCATGTATTCCCCATCACCATCTCACCAGTGCACCA
>JAGFMF010011574.1:5894764-5971485 GCA_019455555.1 Galemys pyrenaicus | reverse complement strand
TTTCCTTGATCCTCCTTTGGTTCCCTTATGTTCCTCCTAAGGGAGGAACCATCTGGTATTTTTCTTTTGCCTTCTGACTTACTTCGCTAAGCATAATCTTGGAGATTGTAACTAGGGGACTAAGGAGTCTTAGCTTTACTCATACTGAATATTACTAGTGTGAAAATGTTACAAAATTGATTACAAAAGTAAATTTCTTACTTGATATTGTAGAAAAAATCTTCTCTCTCTCTCAAATATACTTATTACTGGGCTTCAATTCACTCTAGTAATCCAGAATGATCTCCTCTCATGGTCCTTAATTTACATTTGTCATGACCCCTTTTCCAGGTAAACTCGCATTTACAGCCTCAAATCATTAAGATGACAACATACCCTTTGAAGTGTCACTGTTCCACCCACTAATTCACTGCACAGTTAAGTGAATTGGATCTAGGGTTTCCTGTTCTTATACAGCTATAATTCCAATCTTACCATTTTCAATACCAAACTTAATTTTAGAGATTCTTTGTTTCTTTAATTCCTGATCATATTCCAGGTTCTAGGGCAAACATTGTTTATATATATGTATAGTCACTATGAGCATGTTCTGTTCTCACCTACTTCTTATATGTTATTCCCATCACCTGCTTTCCAGGTTCCAGAATTCATTCAACCTCTCTAGCTATTGTCATTACTTTTGATCTGTTATATACAATAACTCATAAAAATCCATTTATGAACACTTTTAAAGATTTGCTAACAAGGAGAGAAAGATGTAGGGAGTCAACTACATTGTATTTTCTATATTAACTTATTGTTATAACTTATTTTTACAAAATCATAAGCATACCGTAAATATATCTTTCTTTATAATACTGATTTGACAAATATTGTCTTGGTTTATTAAGTTTCAAAAATGACACAAGAAAATATTTCTAATCAAGCTACAGTTAAAACATACGAGTAACGATAGTCAGTCTTTTAATCTCCATTTATTAGTGAAGTACCACAAGCTGGATTTTGTTTGCTAATTACTATCAATAGGCACTAAATTCTCTACAGCATTAAAATGTCTTGTAAAGATTATTTGTACCCTTTCACTAAGCTATTTTTCATTCTCTGAATACATTTGGCAACATTACTGTTTCATGAATCAACAAAGTTTGACCTTGCAAATAAAATAATTAAAATAGGGTTGCACAAATCCCCATTTAAAATTAATTTTTTTAAAAAGAACCAAGAAAATCTGAAAACTTTTGGTCAATCCAAATCCACCTAATGCATTTATATGTGTATTAAGTTTTCTATACTGTGGCCTAATTCACCTTGCTAATGTTTATTTGTTTTCTTAAACACTTTAATGGTTGAAAATTTATCCATCAATCCACCATTTAAGTTTCTTGCATGTGGTCAACTTATGGACCAAATTGAACAGTTCAATTAAGCTATTTAAATAATAGTTTAAAATATATAATGAAACAAAAAAGAATAGAGCATAACTCAAAAGATTGCAACAACTTATAGAACTCATAGTAGACTAGTGATCAAGATAAATGTGTAGTTATTACTGCTTAGGTGCTATTGACCAAGTCAGTCTACCTTTTGTATCCCGATCTCTATCTCTAAAAGAAGAACATTTGTTCATCATTTTGTATAAAACACTAGCAGTAGGTACATAATTGGCCATTTTTGAATGAACAAATTACAGGCTGGAAGAATTAACTTATGAATGACAAAAGAATAGAGTATCATAAAGATTATTGAAAAAAAAAACTATGAGAACTTTTGGTAGTATTTTTAGTTATTAAAAGACAAATCATTTTATGGGAAGTAGCTATATATCTGTGAAATATAAACACATATAATCCATTCATTCTTGCCAAGGATGAAATGGCAGGGGACAGGCATCTTTTCTGTATCTGTTGATTTATTCACCTTTAAACTAAAAGAGATCATCAGAAAAGGATTCAGGGAATAATTAGGGACTCAATATTCTATTTGGTTTGGTAAACCAGAATTTGTTTTGGTTATTCTATGCTGTAATCTCAGAAATCATGATACTCGTCAGCTTACTATAAAAAATTTTACTTAGGTACTAGATCATGACCTTTTATTTCCAATTTTCTACTATGAATTTTACTTGAATTTTTATTAAAAAAAACAATTATGATTTTTTTTGGTGCAAAAATGATCATCAACAAAACATATTAAAAATGGGAATACACACTTATGGAGATTGACAAATACATTTGACCCAGTATAATTTTGTTTGACGGTTGATTTATTTCCAAAAAAGAAAAAAAAACAAACAAACATTTTCTCCAAACAAACAAACATTTATTCCATGTCATTTCAAGATGAACAAAATATCATTTGTGAAATTATTACAACAGCATACTGATAAGCAAATATAACAAGTGAATAATAAACAAAATCTTGTAATTTTATAAGATAATATAGTTAATAAAAATATAAACAAAAAGAAATCTAATATTATAAAACTCCAAAATAGTTATGCACATTAGTTTTCAGAAGTATATAATTACAATGATGTATTTTTAAAATAAAAATTAAGCCTAAAAATAACATATTAGGATATTTTGATGTTCAAACAATGGAAATTAAAATAATACAGGTCTTATTTTCAAATACTGATAAACTATGAATGGTTTATTATTAAAATTGTTTATATTTGGGTAGTTTCTAAGATTGCTGTCATCTATTACTATTATCCCCAGCAGTCTCATTTATTCATGCAAAGTTAAACCTAAAGTCATTAGTTGGTTTTAAGCAATTTCATTCATCATGTCTATTTCATTTACCTTTCAAGTGAGTTGCTTTCAAGTTACTTTAAGGTAGCAATAATATAATAACTCAATAACTCAATACTAATATTCCCAATTTAAATACAATGTAATTTTGCACCAAAAGACAATATAACATGCTTACATTTACAGAACAATTAAGAAAGAAAACTAGATCTTGGTCCCAAAATGCCTGAATTTAAAGTCCAATTTCTCATTATTATCTTTTATAAGTGTACATTACAGAGTATATTTAGTGGTACAATTGTTATAATGCAAATTGCTATAGTACATAAAAAGAAAATGACATGACTTCTAGGAAGTTTATGTAAACGTTGATAGAATAAGTGATGTTTGCTGTAAGACTTGAAGTGTAGAAGGCATTTTATCAAGCAGAGAAAAGCAAGGTGTTATTAAGAAAACAATGAACTTGTAATTCTAAACATGGGGATATGTCCAAAAGTAATGAAACCCATATCTAGAAGATACAAGTGCACCCTCATGTTCATTACAGCTTTATTCTCTAAAGATATGGAAACAACATAAATGTTTTTCAACAGATGAATGAATCAAGAACGTGATAAAGATGTAGGTTATAGGTTGTTATAGTATGTAAGCTGTGTAATTCATACTTAAATCTATGAATTCTTAGTTAATTGTCAAACTTATAGATATCCATGTCAGGAAATTATGGATTAAATATTTGTTATTGCCCTTAAAGTGAACATAACTAATTATGGGGATTTTTAGATGGTGTAATTTAGGTATTATGCTAAAAGAAAATATTATAAATAAAATAGATTAGTTCCATTTTCTTTAAATTACTCAAAAAGACAGCTTGCTAAATTATCAAAATAGGATTTTGATCCTACTTATAGTCCCAACTATAGAAAGTATTCATTTTAAATTTTACTTTGTGTTTTGAACTTTTTTGTCTTATAACACTGACATTTCTTAAAAATTGTTTTTCTCATTTTACAAAAGCCTTTGGTAAGAATCTTTAAGTATTATTAACATATATCATAATCCATTAACTATTACTGACAGAAACATCACTTACTCTCTATGCAAAGATAATAAACAACTGAAAATTATACATAAGCAAAAAGGTAAAGAGATAATTATAGCTTAACTTTTTTTTTCTTTTTTTACATTTTAAAAGGAAAGGTTTATTAGGAAAAGGAGAAAGAAAAAGAGAGGCACCTGCAAAGTCACAGGTGGGCAGGAGAGCTGCCAAATTGTTTTTAATAAATATTCCTTAGGCTCAGCAGTACTAAAAACTTGCATTTTTTGAAATAATGTAGAATTTTAAATGAAAAAAGCAACATTTAAATTTTTTTTTTATTTCAAAATAAATGCACCCATGAACACAGATAAGTGAATGCCAAAAACCTGCAGTGAACTTTGCAGATTTCTAGTGGATTTTCCCAATTGCTCAGTGTTTCCTCTCAAACCCTGTGAAGACCATTACTTCATATATATCACCACTGCACACTTAAATGCCTTTCTTTGGCTGAAATTCCTAGTTATTAATTATTTTTGAGTGATTACACTAATGTTGTGTTTGGCAGTCATCAGTGTCACCAATCTGCAATAAAGCTGTGTGTTTTGTTCTGTTTGCTAATGCCATATGTTGCTACAACATGTCTTATTAGATAGTGGACAAGACCAGATATGGCATACACCCTCTCTCTTCATGCATCCTCACCAGCTTCTCACAATCTTAATACAATTTATTTAGATATAAAGCAAAAATCTTAGAACTTTCACACTCCTGGAAGGTTAGTGCAGTAGTTTCATAAACCTGAGTTATCTTCTCATTTTACATAATGAAACTTAAAGTATTTCATGTGTGTTAACGCTTCATAAAATTAAATTTCAACCAATGATAATGAATATTAAACATGCCTGTAGGATTTAATAAATATAGCAGCATAAACTTCTGTGTTTTTTAAACAATTCATATAATATTTCTTTCAGGATGATATAGAATTCAAGAAATTGATAGTTATCACAATTCCTAACAAACAAAAGAACAGTTTGTATGTTCACTCCAAATAAGTTATTTGAATTAAGATGGTGTTTGCTGGTTGGCTTATAATTCGTATTCTTTTTAAAGTCATATTTTTAGCAAAACAAAACAAAACAAAAGATACAGAGAAAGAAGTGATTACCGAATAACCGAAAGAAGGTAGCATTATTTGTTGTATATACACACAATGGGATAGTACTCAGCAATCAAAAGTACATGCCATTTGCAGCAACATGGATGGAGCTGGCCAGGATTATACTCAGTGAAATAAGTCAGAAGGAAAAAAGAAAAATATTGGATGGTTTTACTATAGGGGAACCAAGTAAGGAATTAGCAAATAATAATAAATTAAAATTTACAGGCAACTATTTATCATACATTCTCCAAGGGAGGGGAAGATAGAGGGATCAAACTGGAGGAGGGAAAAGCACTAGGAACTATGAGGATTGTTCACAGGTGAATTGGTGGTGGGGATTTTATGCTTATGAGGAGAAAGCCTACAGTGTACAAAAGTGAATAATGATGTAAAATACATAAACAATTAAAAATAAAAATTAATAAAATTATCATGTATTATGCAATTATGCCCTCCCACCCTTCAGTATACTATTTATTTTGACTTTTCTATCTCTTGTTCTCATCAATTAAGCCAAGGTTTTGGTTTCATCCTAAAGAATGGCTATTTTTAATCTTATTTATTTTATTGTCTCCCTATTTCTTCAGTTTACTCTATTATTTTAACTTTTTCTGTGTTTTCTCTCGTATTTTTTTCTTTCTCTGAAAATATTTTCTTTTATAAGAAACTGGTTCTATATTTCCATCAACTATTTCTTTATTTGCATGTTTTAATAGTTTATATTTACAGTCACTGAATTATAAATATATCTACACATGCTTCACTATTATTTCTTTCCTTTATTTAGAACTGTTTTTAATTTTTCTAACTTTTGATTAATGTTTTGGGATAATTTATTATGTATTTATATTTTTGTCCAAATAATATATTCTGCATGATACAGATTCTCTGGAATTTGTTAAAACCTATTTTATATCATAAACTACAGTCCATTTTCAAATATCTTACCGGATAGCTTAGAATAATTTATTCACTGCTTCTTGGTCTTCTGGCTAAGATTAAGTGTAGCAGAATAATCTGTTCATAAAGATAAAGACTATTAACTATACTGCTAAAAATCCATCCAAATTTTTACTAATGATTTTGTCATTGATATAACAATTCCTGAGAGATATGAATACTTTCCAGTTGTTACTCAATTCCACTTTTGCTAGTCCATGACATTTTGATTTATATATTTTAAATTGTTAATGCTGTTGTTTTGCTGATGATAAGATAAATGCCTGGAAATTGATATTAGATCTCTTCTGTTTTTCAGGTATCTTTATCTTCATATTTCAAACACTATTATAATGGGAGCAAAAAGAGGAATGACTTACATGACATTGATTTTAATGTCACCTTCCTTTGCTGAATTATAATTATATTTATTCCTCACGTTATGATTCATTAATCTAAATTTTGTCTAATATGATTTTTAACTTTTCCATTAGGGAATTTTTTAAACAATGTAATTACTATAATTTTGTTATTTCAGTAAGTACTTATACATATTTTTAACATTTTTCTTTCACTCATTACATTTTCTTATTGTTCTGGCATCTAATCCTATTGTTTATTAGTTCAACCATTGCTTTTCTACTATGGTCTTATATCTCTTAACCTTTTACCAACTTGTATTTTGCTTGCTTTTATTTTTTTGGTTATGTTATATAAATTTGAATTTAGAGAGAAATTTTAAAAAGCTTTACATTTCAGAATCCTGGAGGGCCAAGGTCAGTTTTCAAATGATATGAAATTTGTATTAATTTCTTCCTAATATTTTTGGTATTTTCAACCCAAGACCATTGTATGTTTATTCATTTAATTTTTATACAAAATACACATTAAATGAGAGAAAATTTTCCATCTGTAGTAATAACATTATTAGCCAAGGAACATTTGAAAATAGCAAATCATTTATATAAACATTTCCAAAAGAAACAACGGTATTTTTGAAATTGCACGAAGACATAGAGTTAACAATAAAACTTAGCAATGATTTCCTTATGTTCCGTTTTAAATAAAACTATTTCTTTTTTGCGGTCAACCACTTAGTAATCCAAGTTATTTTTTTACATCTAGTTTCTTTTTATCCACAAATGTTGTGTATGCAAATATATATGGAAATAGAGGTAGAGTTTTATATACTCATCTAGACTGTTGTAGGAAGATTTAAAGGATTTGAAGCTTAGATTAATTTTCCTGCTCCTCCCAGCTAAATAGAACTATAAACACAGAAAAGAAAACAAGAGAAGTGGAGAGCACTGAAAAGCCCTGATAAGGTAAACTGGTTTTGTTCGGAAGATACCTGAGGCCTGAGGACCAACAGCAGAAGCCAACAGTCTCGGCTGTTTTTTTCCGATCTCAAATCCATGTGCACAAGACAATCCAGATAAAGTAGGCTTATTTCTCTCTGGGTCAAATGGAAATTCCGCTGACAACACCAAAGAGTTTTGATAGAACAAACATGGCAAAATCCAGTCCTTCACCGTAAACAAATACAGTAAGATGGATTGTATTCCTTTAAGAGGGTTATTTTGATTTGTCAATTAGCTCATGGATCACCATTTTGTTTGAATCAAATATAAGCATTTGATTAATTTTCTTTATTGATGGCATGCTTCCTTGATAAGCATGATCCTTGCAAAATTACTGGACTCTGTCGGGCCTCACCCTGATATTTCTCTACACATTTGAAGCTATAGGCTCGTCTTTCAGTCTTTACTGCCAGGCTTTTACACGGGGAAAATCTGTGCGGACATTTGGAGTGGGCCTTTAAGTGATGTCAGCTGGATTTCTTCATTGGCAGGCCCACTTAACATTCTGGGACCAGGGTCAAGCCGGTGCCAGGGTTGTGGGAGGGCGTAGGACTAGCACCTGAGGGTTGTTATGGTCCTGGGACCTGGAACCTGGATTTACATGGACCAGGGTGGCAGAACCCAGATGTAGCTGTGCCTCTAGATAAACCGGAAAGCTTGGAGAATACTAGCCTGCAGATACGCACACGCATGCGCAGTGGCTCCATGCTCTGGGCTTATGGGAAATCACGGAAACGCTCATTGCTAAGGAAGCGGCCTAGAGAAGAGGAAGTAGCCGCGCTAGGCTCGGGTTTGGGCTGGATACCCAGAGCTGAGAAAGTCTCCTGGAGTTGCAGGAGACTCGTGGAGCTGCTGGAGCTGGCAGATGACTGGATGAGCCGAACTAGTTTGTAGACATCTCTGGAAGTTGGAGCCATGGAAGCCGCTTGCAACTGTGGCAACCCGAAGGCCCTGGGTGAACTGGAGACCTGGGATTTGCTGAAACCTGTTCCAAACTTGGTGTGGTGGGAGAAGCCAGCGTTTACGGACCGTCTGGAGCCACTGGGGCCACTGAAGCCAGCAGGCAACCAGGTGAGCAGGGGATCTGGATTTGTGGGGAGCCCACAGAGATTGTGGAGTGACAGAGACACTGATGGGGTCTCAAGACTACAGGGAAAGACTCCAGGAGCTGGAGTGAGAGGTAAGGGGCAGCAGTATTCACAGCTGTTTACTAGAAACTTGAGGCTGTGGAAGCTTTCTGGAGCTACTGGAGCCAATAGGCATATGGGAGAACCCGGAGCCGGTTCCTAGGCCCTGCCACCTAGGAAGGAAGCCACTTGGGGTCACAGGAATAGTCTGGTGCTGGCCCACTGGCTCTGGGGTCCATGAAGTCATGGGCTGACTTCACTCTCCTCCCAGCACAAGTGCACAGGCTGCCAGGTTTTGGTGCAGGAGTGAGGGTGGTGTGAGTATGAGGTTTTCTTTACCAGCTTCCTCACTATGTCTTTTCATATTTCTGTGCTTCACCCAGCTGCTGTCATCTGTTCCATGGAATCCTTGTCTCTTGTGAAGGTATTGTCCTGCGCGGGTAGTTCAGAATGATGTTTTTGGTGGAGTGAGTGAGAAGAGGTAGAAAGTCCTAAGCTGCTATTTTGGTTTATTCATGTTTGAGGGTTTTTTCTTTTAATATCCAGTAATTCTTATATTAGCATACATTTGTGTATACTGTTTATTTTCTAGTCAATTTTTGCTTCTTATTAGGTTAGATCACATTTATTTCTGGTTTTTATTATTTTTGCTGATCTTTATTTCTTCATCATCTGATAAAAACCTTTAAAACTTAAAAACAAAAAAAGGAACTTCCCACCCATCACCTTTCCCCCTATTTTTAAGGAATATTTAGCACCACCATATATATGAAGAAAGATGGAAAAGATGAATATGTAGACCAGAGAGGGTTTTAGGTTAGTAAAACTACTTCAAATGATACTATAGTGGTGGATAAATGTCATTATGACTTTTAATAAAGTCTGTAGACTATACAGCTTCAACAGTGAATCCTAATGTAAACTATGGACTATGAAAACTACAGATTATGTAACTAACAAACTATGGATACTACACTGTATCAATGAGGCTCATTGAATATAACACATGCACTATACAGGACATCAAAAGAAAAGGAGGTTATGTGTATGGAGACAGGGTGTATATGGGAACTTTCTACTTTCTGCTCAGTTACTCGGTGAACCTAAAACTTCTCTAAAACTTAAAATCGATGAAATAAAGATATCAATAGTAGTCATGAAATATTTTTAAGATTTCTATTTTATGTGTGTTGAGGGAGAATATGTTCTGGGAGTATATAGTGTGGGTGTGTATATGTATGTGTTTGGAGGTTTGCTATTTTAGCGCTATATGCACACACAAGTGAGTACTTATCTATAACTATGTAATTTTTGTGTATTCACACTTTTATGTATATTTTCTTTACTTATTTTTGAGGCAAGGTATGCCCAGGGAAGAAATACTTTTCCAAAGGAATTTAAGATTTCTTGACTTTATTCTTAGTGATTAATCCCTCCCAATTATTTGTTTCTTTTCCAATGTTAGCTTGTATTATTTATGTAGTCTCAATATTAGAAAATTCCATCCATATGTGTCTGAATATTTTGGTATCAGTATTTATACTCTTGCTGTTGTTTTTTATTCTTTCTGAATAAAATTTCTCATTATCCATTGATAAGCAGATAGAAGGCATTTTCATTCTAGAAATAAAATATTTCAAAAACTAAGAGTAAAGAATTATTTCAGAAAGAACTTTTGTATATATTTACCCCTATTATTCCTTTTTACAGTCAACGTTTAATTTTCCAATATTTATTTAGTGAGTTCTTGCTCATTATTGATTCTTACTTCCCATTTTCCCCTTTCGAGTTCAATTATTTTGGTGTTTATCTTATAGTTATCTCCATGAAGGTCTGTTGGTTATAAACGTTCTGAAAGTGTTTGTGTCTAAGATTCTGTTTACATCATGCTAAATCTCAAATGACAATTTAATAATTTTCAGGAACATTTATCAATATTTTAATTATGAACTTCATCATAGTTTTTTTGAGGTTAGTGTTATTGCAACCAAAACAATATTGCAAACCAAAACAATGTAGTATTCACATTTGAGGTGTTTAATGGGCATCACTCCATGCAATCCTATCTATACTTCCCAGTCAAGAGTTTCTCATAGCTTTGTATTCAAGAAACATTTTCTTTGTTTTGCTTTTACTTTTCAAATATGGGAATAATTTACAAAATCTGCCACAGATTTTCTTGATGCTTTTTAATGGATATACAGATTCTGTATGTGCTCAGTTATGATCTAAAAATAGGAAATGTCTGTTTCTTTAATGTACCTCATTTGGTCAGTGATAGTCAATATATAGCCCTCTTTTTCACTGAAGCTTAAAATTCATGTATATATGTGTGAAAAATATGCCTATTCTATTATATTTTATGAAGATCTTTTGTAATTGAATGTACTTTTCATTGAAACTAACATTTTCTGCATATTATTTAATGTCTTCTGTCTTCCACTTTGTTCCATGCCACTGTTTGTAGGTCTGATACAAAACAAGTCATCTTGGAATCTTTCTAATTGCACAAATAATGTAGCTCTATTTGTTCCTACTTTGAGTTAATTTTTCTTTTTTTATGGAGTCTATAATTGATACTTTTATAGTAAGGGTTCTTTAGGAGACTATCTTTCTGTGTTTATGCATATCCAAAAGTAACTTTTTGACCCCTGTTGCATTTCCTGTTTATATTGTAGCACTTATTATATTTTGTGATTATATGTTGAATTTATTACTACTATAAATGAGGGTCAGTTCAACTTGCACAGCTGTTACCATTCCAAGGCATGTATGCCTTATTTTTAAAATTTTACATAACAATATATAACTCCCTATGTAAAGGATGAATATGACTTTAATAATACCTACTTGTTTATGTTCTGCTTTTTATAATATAATAATTTTATCATGTCATCATCACTTAAAAAAATCTGCTTAGGTTTAGGGATGTGGGATAAAATACCAGTTATTAGATTTTAAATTAGAGGATTTCAAACTTAGGTCTGTTTGGGTCAAAAGCTCATCTTGTCTTTTACTACTGTGCAGTTACATACTATGCAATATAAGGTATTTTCACCTTAAAATACTTTATAACTATTAAAATAAAAAATATAAAATGACTCTAAAATAAATGTATTCCAAATTAAGAAAATGAAATTCCAAGAGAGATTAGTTTTCCAATCTTTTAACATTTTATTTGAATATTTATAGTGATGTCTAGTTCACCTCTCATAAATTACTATGTAGCTTGAATATAGAATAATCAACTGCAGTGTATAGCCTTTGCATGAAATTTATCTATAATTATGAATAGAACTAAAAGATTAAGTTCAATTCCTCTTCTTTAATATCTAAAATCCAGTGGAAAGTTCTGTGAGTAGTGTGAACTGATCATAGACACTGAAAAATATTTGTTAACCTTAAGTAATACTATTTAAAAGTATTTTGCCATTATGTAAAAATAGTGATATATGTCCCTTTGTAAACATCACCACTATATTTGTTGGCAAAATCAAACACAACCGAAGACTCGATTTAACTCGATTAATTTGTCATGGCAGAAACTGCTGTGTTTCTGAATTAGAAATACACACTTCCCTCTATATTTTTTATGTTTAGGGCATTGTCCCATGTTCCTTATAAGAGGTAAATCCTTCTGCTGTCTAAAATCCAAGGAACTTAGATTCTGGATTTCCATGAATGAATTCTCAAGGGAAATATGTATAAATAGGATAACATAGCCAAAATACTGATAAGCCAGTTAAAATAGTAATCACAGTAATTTATTGAAGGCTCATAGAGTTTAGCTTGAGGTGTCTTAGTTGCAATATATGAGAGCTAATACTGAAGAATATTTTTCATGCTTCCAAGTACTGTTCCTTTGTTACCCTTCCCTGAAGGCTGTTTGAAATAGGCTGAAAATTAGAAATGTTCCTTCTCATAGTCTTCTGACTTTCTGGCAAAAATATTGCAAATATTCTAAGAAACTAAAGTAATTTGGAGACACTAAAAATCCAAAACAGACTTAAAGAAAAGTGAAAAACAATGAAATACAATGTGAATTCTCTTCATGACTACAGCTTGAATAATAGCTGCTTTAACTTTTACCAAAATAAAGAAGAACTTTCCTTCTATTCATTTACTTGACAGGATAGCTAAAAGAGTCATCAGAATGTTTTTAAATAAATAAATACACTCATGCATACATACATGCATAAATGTATACATACATATATACATAAGTAAGAATGTCTTTCTAATCTTAGGTCTTTTGTCCCTTGAAATATTGAAACTGTTTACAGGGCTCCAATAGTTTTCCAGATGCAGTAAGTTTAAATAAACATCACCAGACAACCAGCAGTTAACTTGATTTTTAAAGTGTTGTATAGCTATTGAAAAATACCTTATCAGAATGATGCCACTGGTAAAGAAAGGAGCAACAATACTTTATGTATGAAGAAATGATAATCAAATTAATGAAAGAGATAAATATGTAAGATTTCAAGTCTTAATTCTTGCTATAAAAATTTTGTTCTGGGGTCTCCCTGGTGGCACAGTGGGTTGGGCTGCGCATTGTGGGGGCGGACCACAGCCAATGCAGCACAAGTTTGATCCCTGCCTCAGGCTGGGGAGGGGACCCATGTGGAGTAGCAGACCTCTCCTGCCTCGCCCCCTGCTCCCCTCAGCAGTGTACGCCTGTCATTCTACCTGTTCTGCTCCCCGCTCTGTCTCTGGTGAATCCTCTTACACCCTGGACTCTGGCCTGTAACACAGCCCTTGTATGTATGAATAAATAAATCTTTAAAAAAAAACTTTTTTGTTCTGATAGGAAAAAGAGAACACAAGAATGTTTTTGTGTATAAATGATGTCAGGTGTTAGTTTAAATTTGAGGATCTTTACAAATCATGTAGCAGAGAATAATCAGTTCAAAATCAACAATTGAGAGGTCATGTTAGAGCTCCTAGAAAAACAATGTGCTTATGACTGAGAAGTTCTATAATCTGCTATCTACAAGCTGAAGAGAAGGTGAAAAAAATGCAGTAGTATAATACCTGTCTGAGACTGAAGTTCTGAAAATTATGCCAGTGATATATATCACAGCTCAAGGGCAGAAGACTGTTGTTGAGCTCAAACATCAAGGCAGGAGGAAAAGGAGTGAGGACCTCTTGTCTCTGCCCTTTCTTGGGTCAGGCCCTCAAAGGATGATGAAACCCACACACCTTGGGAAGGGCAGTTCATTGAGTTTACCAAGTAAAATGCTAGTCTCATTTGAAGTCATCCCCCTCCACCCCAACTCCCTTCACTCCCAACGCACATATGAACACACACACATTCTCTTTACAAAAAAAAGTAGTAAATTAGGGCACCATATGACATAGTCATTTTGACACATAGAAAACCATCATAAACGTTCATCAAGCTGAAAAACAAAAATGAATGATGTCACCACTTTTGAAGAACAGAGATATGAATAAATTGATTACCTGAAATTAAGAAACTTGCCTTTATGGGATTAGAGAACGAAGAAAACAAGAAAGAAAGGAAAGAAAGGCTAAACAAATCAAAATTCAAATCCTTTGAATTTTTTGAAAAATTTCTATAGACATCTGTAATATAACTTTCTTTAATGCATGCACAATGAGTGTGCAGACAAAATCATGACAATTACCATTGCTACTTGAATTCAGATGATTTCTTAGAAATGCTCATATTTCAACATACATCTTTATGTACTCACTACCAAGAGCCAAGAACATTATCGTACAAATCTTTGATTACCTTTATTTTGGCTCATGTAATTTACCATAATATACCAGCTATCAAGCAACTATAAAGAATGCAATGAATATTAAACCATTGAAAGAGCAAAGAATGCATTTGTCTGTGTAGTCTCCTTGCTGAAATAAACTTCTGACATCCTTTTTTATGCTCTCTCATTCCATTCATCAGTTCTAGGTCACCCTCAGTCTTGATCTTGTCTGATTACTAAGCAGATACAGTGTTCAGCACTTGCTGTCAGATGTTGCTGCTATTTTCTCAGTGGGTGCATCCTGTGACCCTGACAAAGATGCATCATACCACCGATCCCTTTGATTGCTGTGCTGATTTCTATGATTGTTGCCATCTGCTGTACATATAAACAACATCAACAATAACAAAAAGAAAAATAGAAGAAAAAAACACAACTAATGAATTCACTCCAAACGGAAGTAGCTCAAATTATATATCTTATTTATTCCAACACAGACTGTAAATGAACTCAACACTCTAAACATCTAAGAGTTTATAAAAGTTGAGGTACATTTTAATATGTTAAATTTTAACATGACAACATGCAACATTGTTGCATAATTAGGCTTCATAGCATAAGAAACAGATGGTTATCTTTAACTTAATACAAGTCACAAAAGCAACACAAACAAAAAATTGAAATTCTAAAGAATAACATCTCCAGGTAAAATTGTCATACAGAACTATCTGAGTTCCATGCCATATTGAATTAGGCAAATGGCTTTACAATTTATACATTTTCATATAAATTGTCTCATCTGAAATTCAAAATAAAACATTGAGAGATCATTCTTATTCTACATATAGAAAAATAATCTATGATGTTGATAATCATATTCCAGATAACCTCCATGTCACTAGTATAAAATGTCAAAGCTAGTATATTCTGTTTTCTACTTGCAACCCAATGAATTTTCCATTATAAGACAATGATACACATACCTATACATTTTATTTATTTTTATCCAATGGGATTTAGGGTTTTCCAAGCTTTTAGTTTGTTTGAAAGCAAGAATATACAGTAGAATTTTCTAATTAAACTACCAATATTATGTGATGATATGAATTGAGAATAAAAAAAATAAGGATTTGTTTTCAAGTTGAAGGGGCATTCTTTCCAAAGCTCAGGAAGTATCTATAAAATTCTTAACAAGACTGTTACAATGAGCACTCATATATAATTCAGCTAGATTTAGAGAAACATTAAAGTTTGTCACATTTGTTTTCTCTTTGTCTCTATACACATAAATGCATTTTTTCATAACCTTTGAAAAATATTTGTAGACAATGTGGCATTTCATCCCAAAACATTTAAGTTTTCTAAAAAGAAAAACATTCTCTCACATAAACCCACTATAATACAATCAGACCACAAAATGTTAATTTAAAATTGATAGGGACTAAAAGTTAATGTAGTGTTAATATATAGAGTTCCTCAATTGTCCCATTGGTGATTTCTTGCAAAGCAAGAGATAATAATTTCTGTGTGCTTGTAGTTGTTTTTGCTGCTTTTTCCACTCCTTTGTGTAGCATGGAAAATATTAGCCTTCTCAGATTTCTAGTTTTCCCTAGAGTTAGGGTAGTATTGATCTCCTCTCTGATTTTCCCCCTATTTTCTTCTACTGAGTTGCTAACATCTTTCTAAACCCAATATTTTAATTTAGCAGTCATTAATAGTTCTCATTTTATTTTCACTAAACCTTTTTTTTTTTTCTCCTTGGGAGAGGAATAGGTGGTAAAAGATTTATTCTCTAGGGATTCTTCAGTTATCTATTTTCCTGGATGCCAGTTTTCTAACATTATTAATGATAGTTACATTTGATACTTTTTGAGCTGTTTCTGCATTTTAAGTAGTTGCTTACTTCCAGTATTAAAACCACCAAATACTGAGAATTAATTGGCTTCTTTTTTCTAGTTTATTAGTAACTTTTTAAAAAATAAATGTATGTAACCTATTATAATAGAAAGTATAAGATATGTATATATTTAAGGAGGTGGGAATATGTATGAGATTTGTAATAACAAATAAAACAAGGAAAATGTAGTGCTTTTTAAAATCTTCTTGCTTAAATTATCTATTAGTTGTTCTTATGAAAGAATTGATTTACTACATTTCTTAACTCAGTATTTTTGATTGTAAAATGCATTATTTGCACTCACCTTTAACAACATTTAGATGTTCAATACAGAAAGAGTACTTATGTAAAAAAAAAATAGAAAATTGCTTTCTGCACCTACATCAGATGGTGTAATATTTCACAAATTCTGATAAGGTCAGATCAGTAGAAATTCCAGTTAAATCCAAAAGTTGCTTGATGACACAATCCTATATCCAAAGTCTAGACAACTTATAAAATTTTAGTAGAGGAAAAAAGGATTAACTGCTGTTATAAGGTACTCAAAACCTATTATTCCTTATTTCATATCACAGTACATTGGCTATCTCTTCTGTCACCTACCTCCAGGCAAAATTGCACCTAATCTATCAGAAAGCTGAGCCTCTTCAATTCTTAAAATCCTTCTGGGAAGTAGATATCACAAGTTCCCTTAATGTCAAAAAAACAATTCTAATCAGGAAGTTCCTCTCTGTACCTAATCCTTCTTATTATATGTTTAGTTAATTTTCTTTTTTATAATTCAAATAGGAACATCTACTTTTTATGAAATGAATATTTAGACAGTATCTCCTATCCACTTTCTAAGGTTTTCTAAGGTAAAATTAATCTATAGTAAACTTAAGAAAAGAGATGAATGGCATGAAAGTAGTTTAGAAAATTGTTGTAATCACAGAAAACAGCAAAGGACACAGTTAGGGGAAAATTAACCAGAAAAGACCTAGAAAATTGGCTTCTTTGTTACAGATAAAGTAGGAAAGGAAGTGTGAATGTGAGAAGGGATAAAAGAGGTGAGGGCTAATAGAAATCTTGAGGCATATTATATATCTCAGATTAAATATGAAATATGAGTTGGGAAAAGGGAAGGGTGTTTTGAGATGATTTAAAAGTTATTCTAGAAAAGAAAATTTTACAAAGGCATATGTATATTTGTGTGTGCATTTTTGTGTCAGTTATGAATGTATACACTTTGCTATTATAAAAATGTGCTTTTTTTATTATTACCCATTGTGTAAAGGTATTGTTATATAAATACTTGATTACAGGTTGCTCATTAAGTGTGACATGGCTTTTAATTTCTATTATTTGATTAGAAATCTTCTGAATGTCCATATGAATCAATTCAACATTAACTAATTTTTTTTTTTTTGCTCAGTGTACACTTTTTTGAGTATTTGGATTTTCTGAATTCATTTGATTTAGTTTATTAACTGTAATGTCATAGATACCAGTGTTACTATTGTCATAATTCTACTTTTCAACATTCTTAAAAGCCACTTTATCAATATGGTGAATTTTTTTCTTGCTGACATAAAAAATATCAAGTAATCTCTTATAACTCTTTCAGATACCAAGCTGTCTCAAATACTGATTTAATTATGCATTGTCAAATTATAAATAGCCTCTAATTACAAACCTCTCCTTCAGTCTCCTTCCATATAATGAGTAATCAATAATTCTAATGATAATATTCAGGGAAGAAATAGATGAAAGGAGACACTCAAGTAGTATAATGGATCAGTGTAAATGAAATAATAAATTATAATAGGAAAAAAGGTGCTTTTAAAAACCACATCCCAATAGAAACTTCTTTTTGTTCCTTATAAAATATCAGCAATATAATGCAAATTACTCTGACCCTATATAAGATTATTTTTATGATGATTAATTAGGAAACTCTCCTTTGTAATGCGTTAGATATGTTAAGTATTAAATATTTATATTTTATAATATTGATATATTTTCATGCAATCTTAAAGGTATGTATACTTCATATGTATTATTTATATTTATTACATAATTTTAAATTCAGACATATTTTCTAGAAAGTGGAATGCTGAATTTTATCACCCATTCAATTACTAACAATTTTATTTGAAGTTAGCATACTGCATACCCAGTATAATACTAACCTCTGGGAATATGAAAATTGAAGGAAGTTACTTATAACAAATTTCTTAAATGACCTGATCATTTCTGCAAATGTAGGCAAAAAATGTCTACATTTCAGAAGCCCTTGAGTAGTGATACGCTATTGAATCATTTTAGGTTTTAAATGCCTTTAATTATAAAAAAAATCAGTAAATTTGTGGTAAATATACTTCCTTCCTTTAAATAGTCTTAAAATAAAAAATTAAAGGTTTGATCAATAAGAGGAAATTTTCTTAGTAAGAAATTATATATGTATATATGTATGAATATTAAAATAAAATTCTTGATACTGTCATCAGTAATAAATTATATTGTTGTAGCATATCCATAGACATCTTTATCCCTGTAATTGTATCATTACCAGGGATCCCATGGGAAGAATGGAGAAAATACTGTTTTTTTTCTGCATGGACATTCATAAGGAAAATTGTTCATCAAATGTTTATTGATTTACAAGGTTACTTAAGTGAATAAAATGATGAATACAAACTATCCTTGTCTTAAATGTGCTAAATTTTGAGCTATAAAAATCTATAATGTACTATAAGAAATAGCAACATGTAGCAGAGGATGTTGTGAAATTGCTTAATCTATCTCATAATGTCTACCTAAGAATCTGTAGAAACAATGTCATTTTCACTTATAGAAAATGAATGTAACAAACTGACTTTAAAAAAGGGAAATACATTTTGTAAAAGAAATAAGACTAAAAAGAAAGAAAAGATAGAAGAAAGAGAAAAGTGAAAAGAAGATAGAAGAAAGAAGTGAAGTGAGTAAACAGAAAAAAATCATAAAACTGAAGATTTTAAAATGTTTTGATTTTGAGGCAAGAATTAGTTTTCAATTTTGAATTGTAAATACCACAAATACTATTATAAATGTCTTTGTTTTATAACGGTAGTTGTAAGTGTTGTTGGACCTTCCTGGATATTGTGATGAAAAAATTAATTCAAAACCTATAAATGAAAATTTCTGTATCTTTTGCCAACTGATAACTTATCCAAATGCTTAAGTAAACTGTATTAGGAGCTAACGATTACACCACAAAATTTTCTGTCAAATCATTGTGAAAATGTTAACAAGTATTTAAATTTCTTATTCTTCCAGTTAGTGCCAAAAAGAGCAAAGTTAATTTAAATATTGACTTGTTCATTTATACAATAAATTATCTTTGGTTGTTCTAATATTGTATGTTATAGAAACAGCAAATCAAACTATTATTTTGAAAGTCCCTTTAAAGTACTTTATTTACAATAAAGTTCATTTTAATTGTTAGTGACCCTTGCAATAGAAATACAGTTGTGAAGTTAGGTAGTCCTCCAGCTAAGTATATGATTTTCAGTAGCTCAGCTTTAGTGGCATGTGAAAAATCAAAGTATAACCCTAAATCAATTGCATTTACAATCTTGTTTGGAAAGATAATATTGAGAAAAATCTACAATTTTCTATAAAATAAATAGATTAACCTTTAGTAGCCAAGAGTCTATCTATACCTTTTGGCTAAACAAGTTCTTAATCAAAATGTTGAGTATATAATTTATTTCTTTTTTAATGTTATTCAGAAAAATGCTGGACAGTTCAAAGATCCTAAATCAAAGATTACTGTCAATAAAGTTGCCACATTTTTAAGTTGAGACTGTATTTAACCCAAATTTTTTCTAAATTTACATGTACTACCTGTGGTTAATTTATTCTTATATAAAATCCAGGCCAAAAAACCCTCATAACTTTACTAAGGTAATATGTGAGTCTGATTAAGGATTATGGAACCATGTAGGACTAAATTTAAATCCTAGATAAAATAGTTAACGCTTTGCCTTTTCTTAGAAATGTCTTAATTTTCAAAAATTTAAAATACCATTATGTGATAGTTCTACAGGTAACATACTTAAAAATATAGTAACTATATGCCTCAGTACATTCACATATCACTTTTTGGTTGAAAACAAACATGGATATGGATAAAAATAGGAATCTGGGTTATTTTCACACTTGCCTTTATCTTCTT
Organism: Galemys pyrenaicus; assembly: GCA_019455555.1. Taxonomy (NCBI): domain Eukaryota; kingdom Metazoa; phylum Chordata; class Mammalia; order Eulipotyphla; family Talpidae; genus Galemys; species Galemys pyrenaicus. The sequence goes on along the minus strand of JAGFMF010011574.1, from coordinate 5,951,277 downwards.
GTTTAGTGTACATCTATTACTAAAGACTAGAAATACCAAGACTTTATATGTAATCAAAATGCACTGCTCATATACTTCAGCTATAACTGGTATTCAGTTGATAGATATGTTAGTGATTTAATGACAGAAATTTTAGTGATAGAAGCATAATGAGAGAAATATTAATTATCTAACATAATATTTGTTTCTCAATTGAAAACTCAAGACAAAGTGCTGATTTCTAATAATTCTTACTGTCATTCAGGAACAAAGAATGACTAAAATTTCACCGTCTGTAGAAACCTGTGCCTTCCATTACTAATGTTGATTTTAGTATAAGTACCATCAAAAAATGGAGGACAGTATTGAGAAATTCTGAAGTTTCTTTGTGGGTCAAACATAATTGGAACACACATTATCTTCCTTATGTGCTGTTGTCAAGAGTTCAGTTACCTGGGTATATATGGATATAATTTATATATTTTCCCTGTATAATTTCTTTTGCCAAGACTGCTACTTCTTTGATTCTATAGTGGAGTGAGAAGAGAAATGTTTTTGATCATATATGATGCATAGAATTGTCTATATTCTTCACTATTCTGAAAACCTGGCTTGTGTGATAATCTTGTTGGCAGGAGTGCTATAGTAACTATTTAATTTTTTCTAATCTAATCTTAATAAGATGTTTTTTTTTTTATTTTTTAAAGTCTACTGCTTTTTAAAAACTGAGTTGTGGAGGTCATATTCTGTGACAGGATCTCTGCACATCCATTATCAGTAGACACTGAAAAGATTACAACTGTCATCTCGAAGTGTACATTGACAGAAAACTCTTACTTTGGTGTCTAATTTTGTTTTGAGAAAGTATTTAATATTATACTGTCCATCATGTTAGTATAGAAGATCTAAATATGGTAGATAATTTGAAAGCACTCAGTGTCAATGTTATGTCACCTACCAATTACTGCATATTGAAGGAAATATGAATGACATAATATTCTTCTGAAAGATATTCAATACAGAAGTACTTTTTGATCATAACTTTATCCTACGTGCATTTTTTTCTTATAGCTAATAAGATTGCAGAAAATAATTATGATTTATGAAATATACTGTAAAATTACATCACCGAAGTCTCACCAAGTAACAACCATGTATGACTGGGTAACATTTTTTTCATAATAAAACTTAATATTGCTTAGTGTGACTTGCTCTTTTTTTGTAAGCTTATTTTGTTTTAATTAGCATTATGATTACTGAAAAGTTATCTATTAGTGTAACTGAAAACTTGCATTCATCTTTTGCCTACTAAATAATTGAAATATAATGTAATTTTAACATACATACTTATTTTACCTTTCTTTGGTCAACAAATATATTCTTTAATGAATAGAATGATACATTCATGTGAATCTAGTGTCAAATAAGAAACTACACGCGTTTCAAAGAAAGTTTTCTCTAATATGTTCTAAGTGCATGTTTTTTTATGTTTGGAGATTTCAAAGTTTTTAAATGTATTGTTTTGCCTTTCAGTAGTTTTTCAACATTCTCATCTGTTTTTAATGAAGTAAAACTTATCATGTCTCTCAGACTTTTCAACTTTCAATAATATGCATCTTAAATCACTTAGCTCAGTTCAATTATATGCATCTTAGATCCAATAGTTTTATTATGCTGCTGGGCTTTGAAATTTTCTTACCTTTTTATTTATGTTTTTTTTTTTTTTTTGTATTTGGCTTTGGCAGATTTTATGGAGTGGTATTCCAATTCATTTTTTATAATAACTTTTTCAGGATTGTTCAATCTTTTACATACAAAGAAATAATTTATTAAATTCAATATCATTTTTTGTTTAATTCTAGCATTTGGCTTATTTTAAAAAAAGATTCCTACTTTCTATGTAAATGCTCAAACTGTTCTTGTAGATTATCCAAAAGTTCTTCAATATGACTAATTGCAGTTAGTTTAAAGTTTCTGTGTGGTAAGTAACCTCTATGTCATTTCTGAATTTGATTCTTTTAATTTATCTCTTTAATAATTATCTGAAACTTTATTTCTACTTTTTCATATATTTTTTTTAATGACTACTGGAATGTTGAATTTTAGTTAACAAGGAGAGCAAGACTATAGACAAGGTCTGGTAAACTGAGGAGCATCAAGAACGGCAGTGTGCATGCAGTTGTATAAGTAAAAGAAAGACAATATATGTCACAGATATCATGGAAACCAGGTCATTGGGAGTCTGGTGATCATTATTGGGATTTTGACTTTTACTATCTAGATAAAATTTTGTTATTTGCTGAATTTTCCTTTTTCTCTCTTTTTTTTTTTCCATGTTTATTGAGGTTTATTTGGTAGTCAAAAGAACTGAATATATTTAATGTTTACAATTTGATATGTTTAGTCAAATGCATACTCCTATTATACCACTGCTACAATAAAGGTAATACATATATCTACCACTTCCAAAGGAATTTTTCTAACTCTTGGTTTGTATGTGTGGTAAGACTATACAACAGGAAATTTACCCTTTCAACAAATTTATAAGTATACTAAGCCAGATTCTTAACTGTAGATGCCATTATATAGATATAGCAGATATCAAGAACTTATTTTGTATGGCTATAATTAGATTTTTTAATTGTTCACCTAAAATTTTTATGTTTTATAATATTTTAAAATATAATCTGTAATGAGTTTCCCTTTTTTTCCATGACATTTGTGGCACTAATAAATCTTATCTAGCTTTCTAAAGGTAATTGTCTTTTCAAAACCTGCTTTTATATTTACTGAAACTAATTTTTTTTGTTTCATTCATTTCAACTAAATATAAGCCCTGTTCATACAGCTTATTCTAATTTTTTTGAGTTTAGTACATATGTGTCGCCTTTTAGTCAACTAATGTATGTGGCAATTTCCCAGTGCCCTTTATATCTATTTTTGCCATGTCTCTATATTATATACCTCTTTTGCTTGTCCTTACTAGGCTGCCTCTTCAGGTTCTTTAATCTCTGGTCTTGCTATCATTCCCTATAGAAATCAACATTGTTATTGAAAATACTCTAGGTTATAGAGTTGTTGAGCTCTGCTTCAGATCAAGTGAATCCCCTTAGACACCATAGCCTCCATTTTCACAGCTTATCTGGCCCTGTAAACTGTCTTCTGAGTACCTTAGAGTGTTCTGAGTTGGCAGTGATAGGAGACAGAAACAGACCTATACAAAATAATTCACCATTCCCATTGCTTTTCCCCCAAGACTCAGTTGTTTCTTATGAATATTTTTTCTTAGTTTTCTGTATTGTTTGGTGGATTACCTAAACCTTGAAAATGGATATTTTTTTTTTAAAAAAAATGTGTCCATGTGAAATTATTATTAGGTGAAATGATTTGCCAAACTCATTCTCTACTATAATGGAATTTAACCCCTAAACATCACTTGTTAAATTAAAGACTACATAAATTTAGAAGTAAGTAAAGATAAACATATAGTCACCAGGGGTCTACAAATACCCCTCAATTGCACAGTCTCAGTATTCACTGTAGATTCTGTGAAGGAGATCTTTTCTCCAGCATCACTTAGGATTTGAGTTCAAGAATTTTACTTAGTTTTTTTAAAAAAGTTTATTCCAGAAGCCTAGAAAGTTTGAAGACATATAGGATACACAGAGATAACAACTGACATAAGGTAGTTATTTACTCAAAATCTTCAAAGAGAAAATCACATTTAGTTTTTAAGTATAACTATTTAATTTTTATTGAATTAATGATTTTAAATAACATTGTAGGTTTCAGGTGTCCATCATTATAAATTAATCTGTATATACCACAATATGTTGACCACTAAAAGTCTAGTTCTATCCTGGACATTTGACCCCTTTTATCCAATTAACTTACTCTCTTTCCTCTGGGAACCAGTTAATTGATTGTATAGTCTAAAATTTTTTTGTAGAATTCTCTTTCACTGTTAATGAGCATATATACTGGTCTGTTTCTGTGGAAAACAGTATGGCGTTTTGTCAAATTATTAGAAATGAATTTACCATACAACCTAGGTAGTCTACCAAAAAATACAAAAGCACTAATTTAGAGGTTCATAAACACTGTGTTCATCGCAGCACTATTTATAATAGCTAAGAAACATAAGCAATTTAAGTATCCAAATACAGATGAGTGGATCAGGAAGATGTGATACGGATACAGAGATGATCAGAATTATCAGTGTGGGAGTCAGGAATGTGCAACAAAAACTGGTAGTAAATTGGAACTCAGGTAATAGATCACTCACTGCAGGGCATGGCACTGCAAGGAAGAACTCATCCAAGTGGAATGTAAGGCAGTGATTCTCTGGTACAAAGTGGAACTACAACTGAGCAGAGATTTCACCAGTGCTCATTTGTTAAAGTATCCTGGTTGCCAGTGTAATTACTTAGGTGTTACAGGTATATGATCTTAATGATCTTACAACACCAGCCGCATTAGCTGGCTTTGCTAAATTGCATCGGCATCTTGTAGAAAGATAACAAGACATTTAGGACAGTAAATAGAGTTAAAGTTTGAATGTGAGAGATTGACTGCCCTTTTATTTTGATTTTTTTCGATAGATTACAAAAAAATTGCAGTAAAATAGCAGAAAAGTGAGAAGCAATGTCACTCATTAATAGAGTCTTGGTGCTAGAGATGATTAGATGTCTGGTCAAGGTAGGCTTACTATACTAAGATTAAGGTTTTTATTGGAAAACTTTGAGTCTCAGAAAAATAGAATGGAGACATCTCAGTGGATTTCCATGAAGATCTTCTTCCTAGATTCCTGTGAACTTTTTTCCCTGATAGGAACTAGCACTTGCTCCATGTGGAAAATCCTTCAGAGACAATTACTTTCAAAGCAGCAGTTGATTTTTCTCACAGACATCAGTCTGATAACCAGGGTTTATTCCAAGCACATTCTGTTTAGAGACTGCTCAGGAAAGAAAGATAATTCACCCTGAATAAATTGAAATAATTAGCTAGAATACACTTTCAGAACCCCATAGAAGAACTCTGAGATTGCATTTAGGATGCTTAGTTAAGGAGGCAATTAGAAGTGGACTGGTGGATGGCTTTCCAACATCACAAAGAAATCCAGTGGTGGCTCGTTAGGTCAGGGCTATGGCAAAAGTAGTGGTCACAAATTTAGTGCTGTAAATAAATCCCAAAGAGAGAGTCCGGGATTGTATCTTGCCTGACAAAGCAAATGATCATAATTAGAGAGAGAACTGGGAAGGACAGAGGGCCAGCTAAGGGGCTTTGTCTTATACAAGTTGTCGAGATTGTTGGCATCTCTACATGGTATCAATTAAACACAAATCAATAGGCAAATGAGGGTATACCTTAATATGTATATGTCAGAAGAGAAGGTTGATGGTGGTTCATACCATAACTATAAAAATTTCTATTCTGATCTTTGCTAAAACCAGATAATGAATGACTATATATTACCACACACTTAAACAATTAGCCATTATTGCAACTCTTGAGCTTCATGTGGTCACATAACTACAGCATAAGATGCAGGAACTGAAGCTGTGTAGCTGTGGAGTTTAGAAATAAATTACTTTTCAATCTTGTCAGGAACAAAATGGTTAGATACAGTTTTCTTTCCCTTGAAAATTGAAATGTATTTCTGTGTAATTTTGTCCCAGGTTATGTTAATTTGCTTAACCTTTGTCATAATGTAGGGTAGAAGAGATCCAGGTGATGCCTTCTGTCTAAGCATGATGCTTAGACATTTTAAGCACAGAGTGCCCCTTTAGGGAATTTACTACATAATCATGAGTGGGCTTAAAATCCAAACTAGATGTGATGAACTGTACTATAAAATAACTCAGAAAAAAAATTACATCAGAGGAAACAGTGTTATTTGAGGCCAGAAAGAGTCACTTTTAGAAGACTCTTTTATTACTGCAAATTCTGCCCTATGTAAAAACTGGGTTGAAGTGGGAGAGTGAGTGAAAGAGATTTTGAAAAATCTAGACTACACTCTTCTCCTACCCTCCAGTGCTTGCCAGAACCTGAGGACTCAAAACTCATTCCCAGAACCTGAACAGTTATATGAATGTTGTGTTACATTTGGAATGTCAGCAAAGAACAATCTTGAATAAATCAATTACTATCTATGACCCTATGTCTTTATTTTTGAAAAAGGAAGCTTTCTATGAAGAAAGTAAGAAACCATTTAGTTACACAATTTCTATATGTATTTTGTTGTGTTTGGATGGGGAAAATGTAGAGAAAAGGTCTTAGCGTAGTTTCTCAAATGCTGTTTGCTTCATAGTGATTTCATTAGAATGAAAAATGGTTTTGATATATCATCACTTTAAACTGAAATTGGTTCAGGGAGGCGAGTAAAGGTTGCATTTATCTAGGTTACTAGTGGAATGGTGGTTTTCTTAAAGACATTTTATTAAGAAGTAATGAGTACATAACTGGGGTGCTACACTGATGCTTTCTTTTCTAGTTTATCATTCATATGTCTTCCTCAGTTGATTTCATATGAGTTATCTGCCTCATAATGTGTAAAATCTTACAGCAAAGTAAGAGTGAGCCTGTTGTGAATAATGGAAATGCAAAAGAAAAAGGCTGTGTAGAAAGGAAATTTTTTAAAAAATGCTATAGAAATTTATATATATATATTTTTAACTTTACCAAGATAGTTTAAAAATAAAAAAGGAATGTTAGTTTGAAAAATATCATATAGAAACCTGGCAGATCATGCCAAAATATTTAGTATTTGAACCAGAGAGGCCAGGAAATTCCCTTTGTGGAAATTTGTAAATGTAGCCATCAAAAAGTAACATATGCCCCAAGAGATTGCACTGAGAAAATATCTATATAACAATAAAGAAAAGGGGAATGTAGATTGCTATGTTGGTTAGAAATGGAAGGATTGATACCAAATGTCAATACAATTGCACTATGTGGACAACACAATGGCTCATAAAAATATTAAAAGTGTTACCCAGTGATACGACTGGATTATCAGCAAACCTGTGATTTTTATATTTATCGGAAAAGCATCGGAAAATGGCATTTAGACAAGTTTTTATGAAAGGTGAGAATATACCTCTTTAGAATCTCACTGATGATACAATAAATTCATACCATTGAAAGTGAGGAATACAATTTTTAAAAAAGTGAAATATTTGTTTTGAGGTAAATTTCATGAGACCACTTTTATTCATATGGTTTTGCTGTTGCTGCTGAACTAGGTAGCAATAGTGCTAGTTTGGAAAAGCCATTGATTCTTTTTTCAATGTATGTATTTATCACATAGGAAGCAATAATTAAAACTGGGTTACTGTTTATGTTGGGGGCTACTTCAGTCTTTTATTATTGGATGGAGACATTGATTGTAGATAGACTTTCTAATAGTGTTACTGGATTTCCTAATCTAAGTATCATCTTAAGGACTCACTGTTATGAATTTTCTTCCTTTTGACATTTTTCTTTCAAGAACTAAAAAAGTATATATTAATTAACATTGGTTTACAGCACTTTTTTTTGATTCTGTGTATGATTCAGAATCATATACAGTGTGTGTTACTACACTGTAGTTATTTTCTCAATTATAGTGTGAAAATGTGGAACGCTCAACCAAACCTAACTACAAAATCTTGATGCCTATTTATCAAAGCCCACATAGGTTGCATAACAGTTATTACAATTTATTATCCAGTCACAATAATATTAAATTTACTAATTTGTATTCTGATAATGCTTGCTACATTTATATTATTTATATAATATCACTCATATATATGATTGATACTCTGTACAGTGTTTATTAAATAGCTAGAACCTGTAAACAACCTTAGTGTCTTTTGATAGAGAATTGAATCAAGAAGATGTGGTATACTCACACAATGGAATATTATTAGCCATAAGAAGATGAAATATTTCCATTTATAGAAAAATTAAAGGAGGTTGAGGGAATTATGTGTAGTAAAATAAATAAGAAGGACAAGGACAACAACGGAATATTTCCATAGTGGATGATTCTATAGAATTTAATACTTGTAAAAACTATTGGATATTAGTAAGCAAATGAGGTTTCTCAGGTTAAAGGAAGGGGGCGGGGAGATGGCTCACATGGGTGTAAGGGATGTTGGTGGGAAATAAATTACTGATTGGATGATTTAAGTGAAGAATAATAAATTATAAAAAAGAAAATAGTAGATAATGCTATTCTTTAAGTGAAACCTTAATCCATATCTTTGATTTCCTAGAATTCTAAGAAATATATTTATATATATATTAATTTAGTGCCTTATTTAATTTATTTAGAAATGTTGCTACCAGCTAGCATCTATCAATTTAATTCAAAAGGATTTAATTAAATTTTATACATAATGTCTATTTGGTATATATACACACACACATAATTAGAAAGGTAGCTATAAATGAAGTAATATAAGCTGCTAATTTAAGTCAAAGTGTTTATTAGTTTATAATTACTGGGTTAAAAATAGAAATAGCAAAACACTAGCTATTGTAACATTTTTATGGACAAAGGTGATACTGGATTTCCTTATAAACTATTCTGTTTACTTTCTAAATCCAGAATATTTCTGGAAGGACAACTAGTGTGAATAAAAGCAATGTATTTAGTTTTTTTTTTCACCAATATGTTATGCTGAAGGTATTAGTAAGACCATTTAAATGTATCATTTAATGAAGTATTTTCCTGTGATCTAAGTAGTTTTAAGCACTGTTATTGAAAAAATTAGTTTATTGATTTACAATCTCATGTGTTTCTAGCTATTTCAGTAATTTCCAGTAATATTTAGCTTAGTTAAGAAAATAAAGAATCCCCCCCTTTTTTTAATCACATATATAATGTTAAATATCTGTATTGTGAGGAACAAATATTCCATCCTATTTAGCATTATATGTCCTAGGAAATAAACAAAATATACTGTTCCATCAGCTTCTAATATTCCTAGGTCCTAAAAGTTAGTTTTTTCTTCTACCTTCAGTGCTTTCATAAATCTAAGATTTGTTATTAATTCCATTAGATTTTACCAAAGCCTGTAACTTTTTGCTTTATTCAACAGAGGCATTTAAGAGAATACTAACTACAAACAAGGAGCATATCCTAAGCTGATCACTGAAAATGTGCCTTGAAGTGTTTTAATTTTTACATAGTCAATACTTAATTGGAACCTTCTGTTACAATGAAACGAAAAATTTTAATTCACACTGAGTCTTTCCTGCTATGTGGAAATCCTCACTTATTTTTGTGTATCTTAAGCTCCAAGGCCGTTTTGCATTAGCCATAGCAAGAACAAAAAAGTGGACATTCCATTTAAACAATTATGCTGTTGATCAAGAATTTATTTGAAAATACTTTTGAAAATAATTATTAATGAGTCATTTATAGTATGGAATGTTCTAAGAATATATTTCTCAGCTTATCAAAGCTAAGACTGTTTATTATTGTCTATGATTTACTGAGCAAGAAAGATTTACCCACCAGCAACATTATATCTGCTTTCATAAATGTATCTTTGATATCAGAATGCAAGTCTCACTCACTGTAAAATTATAAAACAATATTTTAAAATACTAGAATTGTGGTTATAAGCAATGTAAAATTTATTGAGAGGCAGTCTTACAGAATATGCAAAAGTTAGCATTTATCAGTTTGTCAATAAATGTGTAACTGTAACGGTAATCTTTGTATGTCTATGAAGCAATACTTGCTACACTAGGAGATGAAAATATGTAATATTTCATGGTCTAAACCTGAGAGAAACTTTTTAGAAATATTTTTTATTGATTCTCATTTCCTAACCTGACCTGATGATTGTCTTAAAGGAAAAGAATTACATGTTTAGTGAGGCACTTTATTTACTGTGTACAGGTGGTGCACACCTGAACCTCTACAATGCTATAATACAATATTACATCATGAAATTATAAAAGAAAAAGAATAGTTAGAATAGCTAAGAAATAACATATAGTATGAAAATGGAAGTATAAGAAGAATGAAAATATTATAATGCAGAATAATATTTTATTGGTGTGTGTTTCTAATCTTTAAACCAACTGTAGTTAGGCAGATTTTTCAAGAAAAAATTTGTGAGGGGAGCAAATAATGCTTAAACTTTCAGTCTTCTGAGATGCAAATTTCCTGAACATTTAGGAGTCCTAATATAGCTTTAAAATATGCCAGTTTGGTCCACAGGAATATCTCTATAGAGTATCTCTATAGAGTAAAAGTCAAACTTTTTCATAACTTTTCTTAAAACAGTAAACCTAGAGTATTAGATATTGACTTGAACGATTCACAAAGCTTAGGGTACACTCCTAGCCATAGATAGAGAAAAGAGTACAAAATTTGTAGAAAATTCTTGTTATAAAGTAAGGCCAGATGAAGAGTACCTGAAGAATGTCACAGAATAATTATGGTATTATGGAAAAGGGAGAAAAAAAAGGAACCTTTGAATTTACTGTGGGATATGTAATTATCACTTGGCATCTCTCTTCATTGAAATAACTAACATTTTTCATGTATTATAGAATTTTACTTATATTTAAAAATTACATTTTTAAAATATTTTTTATTGAGGTGATGTCAGTTACAACACTATATGACTTAGAAGTATAAGTTCACACCTGTTTCGATGTCACTTACCACACCACACTGACCACCAAAGCACCAGTAGTCCTCTAACATGATGCAGGGACCCGCTCCCTGCCCCATCCTCTCCCTCTGTCACCATTCTGTGGTCATATATCTAGGGTTTGTTTTGCCTTAATTTCATCTCTTCTTTCATTTTTTTCTCTATATTCCACTTACAAGGGACCTCACCCAATACTGAAATACTAGTCAGCACTCGCTCTCTCTTTCTGTCTGTGTGTATGTATATGCACAAACACATACACACACGTAAACATATAAAATTTTGTGTGCAAAAGCATGGATGAAATTTAAGGGAATTACGCTGCTAAGAGAAATAAATCATATGGAGAAAGACAAATTCCATACAAAAATCATTGTTTTAATACCAGGCAAGTTTTACCATCACTATCAGATAATAGATAAAAAGGAAAGAAAAATTTAAGTATGTCTAAATGATTTGATGAAAATGGGAATAGATTAAGTTTTCATTTGTAGTGGTGGTTCCTATGTGGGAAGTAAAAATGCCTAAGAATAAAGTCCCACTTTCTTAAATGTTGAGTGGCCTTATCGTGGACAGTCAGCAGTACAAATCAAATGACTTTAGTCACTGTTGTCAATACCCTAAAGTAGTAGCTCTCAGATTGTGGCATGTGTCTGAATCATACTAGATTAGCCTGACTAGCAATCTGATCTTCTTATTAAGATGGTCTGGAGAGCTAGTCAGAGATATTGTATTCCTATCAAATTCCCAGATGGTACCTCTGCCGCTCTGGAAATACTACTTAGTCATTTCTTACCCATATGCAGGAACTGAAGGAAGCAAAGATGTTTCTTCACTTGACAAAGATGCCACTCAGTTATATAGAGATGTGTTTGCTACAGACTTCTGAAAAGCGTGTATAGACTAAAGAACAGATTACTTCCTGGGTTTGAATCCTACTGTGATATTACTGTGACTTTGGGAAAGTTACATAACCTCTCAATTTTTTTTTTCCTGTATTCATCAATAAAATGTTGATAAAATATATTCCCAGCAATTAAGCTTATGATAATAATTGGTATACTTTACATGGTGCTCTTAACTCAATGGCTAGGTCAAAATTTAATAAGCATTTATTTATTTATTTTTAAGGATTTATTTGTTTATACATATAAGAACAGGGTACAGCCCAGAGTCCAGGTCAGTGAGACGATTCACCAGAGACAGAGTGGGGAGCAGAACAGGCAGACTGACTGAAACACACTGCTGAGGGGAGCAGCAAGTGAGGCAGGAGAGGTCTGCTGTGTCATGTGGGTCCCCTCCCTGGCCAGCAATAGGGATGGAACTCGTGCTGCAGTGGCTGTGATTTGCTTCATAGTGCATTGCTTAACCCACTGCGCCACCAGGGAGGTCCTTAATAAGCATTTAAAAGTATTACTATTTTCATTATTAGTGATGGCTCTATTTTAAGGTGTGGCATTAGAATAAAGTAATCCAGCTAAACTGAGGATTTACAACATACAACACATACAGAAATTTAGAAAAATAAAGGGTGCTAGGTAGCATAAGCATTCTACTTATGTTATCCCAGTCAGTATTCATAATTTTCCTCTATTACTTGCCACTCTGATCTCACTTAGACTCCTTCCAGTTTTTGTAGCAGGATAAGTTGATTTTAAAGCAGCTTCATTTAAGGGTTTCCACACATGAAACATCAGGTAAGAAGAAACAGTAAACAAAGTTTCTTACCATGTGATTTTACCCCTACTTTCAATGAGGAAGTCAGTTATGAAAATTAATGATGTGTAATGGAAATTTGCACTTTCCTTTTCCAGCTGCCTAATTATTTATATGTGAAGTAAATCAATCCTACTAACACACCTCTATTTCATCTTTAAAGATTAGCAGTGAAAATAAAAATTCCATACATGTAGAATGTTCATCTATCAAAAACACGGACTCAACCTAAGGAATCACAGCAAATACCACTCTAAGAGCTAGGCTTACTTTGAAAGATCATTAGTGAATACATTATAACTTTGACACAAAACACTAATGTATCCTATTTTTATCTGTACTTATTCTAAAATTTCAATTATTTTCTTCCTTCTTTATCCCATTTACAACTTTAATGATTCTCTTGTCAGTATCAGCTTTTTGCCCTATCTTGACTAAACTTATGCTTGAGTTCCTAAAATTTATTTAGAAAAGTGTATTATTAGGGATTGATAACATAGAAATTTTAGCCTCTTAACTGAGTCATAAGTTTTACCAGGAATTTCTATAGGTTCATCACTAATCCATTTTTTTTGATGTCATGCAGCAATGGTTGCATATTTTCCCATAATTCTCATACCCTATTTCACCATCCTATCACATAGTCCTTACCTTTTAAGCCAATGCCTTTAACCACCCTTTAACTTCTCATTTTTCCTCAGTCTACTTTAGTGAGGCTTCTGCCCCATGAGGGTTTCTCCACCAATATCGAGCATAGCTATTTTTAATAAGTTCACAGAGGTTTCAGTTCTGAATGCTTACATTATGTTAAAGTGCTTTAAAGAGTTAAAACTCTCCCTTAAATATTTATTGAAACTATGCCATAATCCAAGAATTGAATTATTTCTTCGGACTTGAGCAGCTGCAAAATTGTTAAATTGTTATTGTAAGTGAAAAATGAAGTTTAAACCCAATACAACATTATGTAACTTAACTAACAATTCTGAGGAACTATGAAGGGCTTTTCAATGTTCAAAAGGAGGTACTAGAGTTAATTCAGTAAGGAAAGAACATGAGCAGAGATCTTTAGAATAATTGGCTTGGACAATTTATAAAGTTAAAAGCTAGGTGTAAGGTTGGGGTGCATAAGCAAGAAGAAAACTGCTTTGAGATGAGGCCTGAGAATTAGAGTCTTGTTTATTCTGGGGCTTATATATCAAGTAATCTGGTAACTTATAATGCAAACTTGCACTAAAACTGTGACTTAGTGATGGCCACTTTCTTTTGACAATAAGGGCAAACGAGATTGAGTGTCTATTACATAAATGGTGCACTTTAACAAACTTTTGCAGGTAGAAAACTGTGATAGTTGATGACATTCCAGGACACAGAAGTGTCATAAGCAAAGAAGTCAGGAAGAAAAAGTCTAATAAAGTGTTTAGTGGAGATATGATCTCACTTTCAAATGCTGGCATTTTGCCAGTGGGACATCATGACCACTTAATGTGTGTTGTACAGGAAAACATAATTAGTCCTTAGACTACATACTCCCTTATTTTGGGAGAGAACTGAACAGTGAGGTTCTATTCACCAGATACTTGTAAAACAGATACCTACCCCTATTTTATAATTTTTTGGAAAAATATAAAGATGAAAGATGTAAAATTACAACTTCAATGTAATTTTATAATTAAAATAGGATGAATTTATGCAAATATAGAGGTACTTTACTTTGAAATATGAGTTTATAAATATATGTGTGTTAGCAGGTGTAGTGTGTATTTTTATAAGTATTTGTTTACCATATAGTAGGAATCCAGCCAAATAATAAGATCTGATCTTATCTTTCCCTCTTTTTATATTTCACTTTTACAACAATGGAATAAGGGGAATTAAAGATTTTTCCCCCTATAATAGAGAATACTTCATTGTCTCCTATATTTAATTAACAGGTGATAAGTAAAGATATATTTTTAGAAGAAGATTGGCATGGCTTCAACCCAAGTAGTCTATGACACTGAAAGTCAGTTTTAAACATGTATAAACCCAGTGTTACTTTTATTTGCAGTTGCCAGTCAATTGTTATATTGCATTGAGTTAATTAAATGCTTTATGGAGTTAATGAAAGTGGTTTCTTAATTTTGAGGCAAAGTTGAGTTTTTCTGTAATCATCTTCGTAAAAATAAAACCTAATTATTCAACAGCTAATCCTGGGGTTATTTAGTTTCAGTCATTGTAATATTAAGAAGAGTGAGTAACCTTGAGCAATTAACCCTAAAAAAACCTAGTCTTAATTTCATTTGGGATGGTTTTACAGTTATTTCTCAGAAATGATTCAATATGACATTTTTAGAATTGCTAATCTCAGTGACGTATAATGGATTGGTGCATGTGTTAGTCTAAATAAAGGGAAAATTAGTTTGATAGCAAATAATAGACATGGCAAATCAAGAGACATGTATATATCTAACACAATTTAGGAACCCTAATTATTTTAGGGTCCCCCCTATACCCATACATTTTTTAAATCATAAAAGCATAGCAAAACCTATCTACTCTATGTCTCATGAAAGAAGGAACTTTAGTAGTTCAGAAAAAAATATAGTGAAACTGTAAAGAAAAGCAAAGCTTACTATTTCTTCTTATGATAATGTAGGGCTGAATGGTAACATCATTGTGAAAAATTCACTCTAAACCACCTTGGATTTTGGGCAGAAAGAAATAACATTTGTTTTCAGACATCGATGGTGACTATTCCTTTTTCCTTTCAGTTTTTTACAAGGAGAAAGAAAATAGATGGAATGGAGATCATGTCAAGAGTAAAGTTAAACTACGATTTCTCATAATCTTCTTTTTTGATTTTTTTGAGAAAATGTATTCTGGCAGTAGAGAATATATTTTGAATTTCATTTTATAATTAAGCATATATTTATCACCTTAGTTACTCTTATTGGAGATATCTTTCAAAAATACATTGAAAATTAGATTATACCATATACTTATTCTTTCCTTAGTGGTTTCCAATATAAGTAAAAAGATTGTCTTTTTAAATTGTTTTGGGAAGATTGCATAGCATTATGTTTTGATTGAAAAAATTGTGTTATTTGAATAAAAAGTCAGTTTCAGTAGTAAATACGAAAAATACAATCATATCTTCTCCCAAAGAGTTATAACAATCTAAATTTCAGGACATACCCTATTATTAACCACTCCTGATTTTTTTTTTTTTCTATAAGTCTGAAATGAGGTCTTTGGCCATGAATCATCTAGCGATAAAATACTCAGGTTACTCTAAGTTTTAAAGGAATAATATGTTCCTTATTTTCATATAAATACTTAAATACCTAAGTGTGCCATTTAACTTTGAGAAGGAAGGGAGGAATCAATGTATATATCCCTGCTGAACCTATCTCCTCTCCCAAAACCACACTCTCTCACAATTTTTGGCACCTCCCCTTCATTTAATGTTGCCATTGCCTTCTTCCAGAATCTAACTGTCACGAACCAGATTATTAGACTTGATGCCACGGGATTTTTCTAGGGTAAATCATACTGAAGCATGGGAGAATATTTCCAGATCAAAATAAATTTCCCTTATCTAGCTTTATTTTTCCACCTCCTTCCCACAAAATTCATGCTCAAAATTTACTCCCAGATGGTTCATGAAAATCAGCATGTTGAATGTCCTCTAGTGTTCAGGACACATTCTTCAACCATAGTATGCATGCATCTGACAATCTCATGCTCTTTATGAGAGGCCAACAATTCCTCTTTTCTGAAATCTATCAGATGTTTAGTTTGATCTGCATTCCAATATTTAGTCATCTGGATATTTTTGCATGGCAATTTGGATGCCTTTCATTTTTATACCTTGCTTATAGTTGACCAATATTGACCTATCTCAGCAGTTGTTTTCTCTCTTTAACACATCAAGAACACTCATAAAATATATTAAAATAACCTAGCTCCACAGTTTTTATAATTACCCAAACCACACCTCTCAAATGCTATACACACATATACATACATACGTACATTCATGCTTTTCTATTGGTGTCCAGTCCTAATTTAATTTAAGGAAAAGTTTTATCAACTGCAGTTATATAACATATATTTTTAAATTACTTTATCTGCTACCAGAGATTGTTTTTAATTGTCACATAGATGGCAAGTGACCCCACGACCAGTTTAGATTTATTTCCCAAGAACACTTGCAGTACAGAATATGTTAGGCTAGGTTCTTATAAATTAGATGCAAAGTCAAGGATTCAATTTCAAGTTGGAATTTCTCAGGACTGACTAGTTGAGGACTGGGGGACAAAGGAGGGGTAAAAGAGGAAAGCTGAACAAATCTTTGATTTCTGGTTAAGTCCCAGATGTGACCTACACAGCAGGGTGTCTGGAAAATAACTATTCCTTAATTTATAAAAGTAAAAAGCTAGGCTTTGCACTCTCCTATCTAATGGATGGGGTTAACATTAAATTTCTACCACTTTTGCTTTCCTTAAGAGAGATTGAACAGCATTCTAGGGGAATATTGAACATTAGATACAAAGTCCTGACCCACATTTTATTTCCATATAGTTGCATTTCATATAATAAATAGTTCTTCAAAGTTAATCAGGTTCCAGGTCCAGACAATTGACTGAAATACACTTTGTGTTTTTCGTTTTAAATTTCTTTTCCTATGACAGTAAAATAGTACATGTGACATAAATTTATGACAAAGATATTAGAGAGATTTGTTAGTTAAGAGTTTATGGGCAAATTTTTAGAGAATTATTAATCAAGGACAATGGAAAACTCGATTCTATTAGCCCCATCCCTATTTGGCTGTCTGAAGAAATCATGCAAACTGTCCAGATTAGCTAAATCAAGGTTAAGAGGTAGAAACACTGCAAAAATTACTTATCACTTAATAGAACTTATAAGTAATTTGGAGAAAGAGGAAGGGGAAAGGAAAAATAAATAAAACAAAGAAAAAAGGGGGAAAAAGGAAATTTATCATAACTAGTGTACAGAACTAAAGAATATTCCCCCAAGAAATATTTAGGAGGAGGACAGAAAATTCCTTCTCTCTCCACTGATGACAGTTAATTGTGATTTTTGAATCTGAGCAACTCCCTACCCTTTGTGAATACAATGTTTATGGAAGATGTACATATATATATTTTTTAAATACATGGAACCTAGCATAAACCACCTATATTATATGTTTTTTTAACTATGGAAACAAGTATTTTCCAAAGTAGAGGGGAATACTAAGATCCTTATGAAATATCAAAAATTTAAAGTATGTTCTCCTAAATGCTAATTTCTGTAGAGATATGCAAGAATAATTTTGACTATATAAAGCTTTTACCTAAGATTACTTAACACTTCTCTAGAGTTTTTGACAATACCAGTGTCTATATATATTGTTTCAGGCATTCTGCAATAATGAAAATGTATTTTATTCCTAGCTATCCAATTGCATAACCACTAGTCAGATATGGCTAGTGAACATTTGAAATATGACTATTTTGACTGAATAGCTGAATTTTTTTTTAAAAAAACCATACTTTATTATAATTGACGTGACTATAAATAGTTACGTAACTAGTCACTACTGTGCTGAACAAGACAGTTTTACATTATACACTAATGATTATCCTCTAATCATTTGTGATTTAAAAATGCCATACTAAAAGGAAAAGATATGTATTGTGTCCTTTAATAACAGCATTTTATTATGGAAATATTTTACAAATAAAAGTTGTATTTGTTGAGTATCTCCCAAGCTAAAAACTTTTTACTTTACCTCTGGTCATCAAAGCAACGTTAATGTTCTATATTATTATTTCTATTTAGTATATAAATGAATTCTAGAATGGTTAATAACTTTAATCCTAGGAAGTTTCTTCTGGAATTGGAACACATGATCTAATGAAATATTTGACATGTGGAATTATTTAGAAAATGGCTTTGCATTTGGAGAATAAGCTTGTGTATATATAAACAAGAATTTTGTTTATTAATCTACATTATGTTATGATGGAAAATACAGCTACCTAACATTGGAGCAAGAAATCAGCTCCTCATGTAGACATGCTCCTTGAATAACATTGGGGATAGGAATGCAAAAGTTGGAAGTTTGAGATGCAAGACTATAAATATAAAACCTCAGGAACTGCCTCAGAGACAGGTAAGTACCATGAATGAAACAAATTTTACATAAAAGACACCACATACATAGATAGATAGAATATACAGTATTAGATATACAATGTACAGTAGATGTTATAATAACATTTAATAATTTATAATATACTTTTTCCCCATTGATTTAGGATTTTGACATAATAGCGTGGTTATTTAAAACAACCCTTGTTCGGTATAATTACATGAAGAAAAAATATTCTGTGTCTTAATATGTGATCTGGGGTTTTTACATTGATATATTGTTGACCCTTTAGCCATTCATTACAAAACTATAAATTTAAATCTGAATTTTAACTCCTTGATAGTTCAGTGTAGTTTTCAGCTTTAAGATTCCCCTTATATTAAATATATCTGTCTTAGATACTCTGTCATTAGATATAATAGCCTCCTTATTTTAAAATGAATCACAATGTTATTTGCTCATATCTCTTAATACATCTCATATCCTTTCTGTTTCTCTCTGTTTTTAGTGATTTTTTGAGATTGACAATTTAGGATAATAAGTTATTTTAGTTACAAGTCTGTTCTCCAGCTTTTTGAATCAATGTGATTGAGGATGTCATGGATGCCTTTTTCAATTTGAAGCAAATTCAGTACTAGTACTATAGAGCTATGCATTGATGTCATGCTGATCTCTGCTGTAGCAATACTTTGTATAGCTCTGTATGATCACTGATTCCTTTATTCTGTTTTCTAGATGTTGCTAATGTTTAAGGGACTGTAGTAGATGACAATACATTGATTTAGCTTGAAACCATTTTCATTTTGCCTCTGAAACTGATGCTTATTTTTCAAGGCATGACTATGGTACTACTGTTTTTTATTCTCCCAGCATTCTATTAATATCATCATTATTCACTTCAGATATCATTTATTGAGAATTCTAACAGCTATTAAAGATGAGAATATATTTTAACCATTTAATATCTATCAGTAAATTAAGTGATCTTACATGTTATGTGTCCATATGCAAATAATGTATATGTAGGCATAAATATATGTAGACAATAAGGACCATATATTGTCCTTTTATAGATCTAAGAGCCTCTAATTCATTAGCAGTGACAACCAGTAGTCTGTTCTGAATTCAAATAATTTTGATATTTTAAGAATGTTCTACATATATGTAAATTTATGAATTATATATCTTGTATGTCTATTTTCTGAGATCATATAGTCCTCTTTCAGGTGATGAAACTGAAATTTAGGGGAATTAAATTCCATGTACCACATATAGTGACCACAATTGAATAATTATGTCTATAATTACTAACATCAAAACATTAATTTATGAATTATGATAGAATTATATATATGTTCTATATATACATTTATCTGATGCTTTAATTAGATTGTCAGAAAGGAATTGAGAGCCTTCTAACTATAACTTCTTTCCACACCTTATTTTGCTTTATTGCACAGTGTTACATCTAAGTTTCGAAGTCTCACATACTAAACTGCCATGTAGCATCTAAAATCATAAAAAATCTCCATCTATACATGTAGTAGTGCAAATTGGCTGAGATAGCTGATACAGTGGTCTGTTATTGAAATAATATAGGGAACGCTTTCTTAATTAACTATAGGAGGGTTTAGAAAATTTTTAAGCTTTAATTTCTCTTATTAGTACTACTAAATATTTTGAGTTTTTATTTTGAGATTGATTCTGGATTCATAAGCAGTTGTAAGAATTAATGAAGTAATCCCATATATTCTCACCTAATTTTTCCCAATTGTAATGACTTAAAACCATAATATCAAACACATGATATTAAAAATGGTTCCTTAAGATGCAGAATATCCCCATTATTAGATGATTACCTTATGTTGACTGCCTTTAAAAATATATATATATTTATTTATGCAAACAAGAGCTGGGGTACAGACCAGAGTCCTGGGAGGTGAGAGGATTCACTGGAGACAGAGTCCGGAGCACAATAGGCAGATGGACTGAAATACAGGGCTGAGGGGAGCAGCGTGCGTGAGAGGCAGGAGAGAGGTCTGAGTACCATGTGGGTCCCCTCCCTGGCCAGGATGGAACTTGTGCTGCTATGCTGCGGATGCTTCACAGTGTGGCGCTCACCCCCACTGCTCCAGCAGAGAGGTGATTGACTGACTGCTTTTTTATGCACACATCCATATCCCCCCCAGAAGTCATTTATTGGTTCTCCATTTCTACTGTTTACCATTTCAAGAATGTTATATAAATGCAGTTCTACAGTTGTAATCTTTTGGAACTAAGTTTTCAAACAGCGTGATTCTCTGGAGATTATCTAGGTTGTTCTGTATATCAAGAGAACTGGGGAATATATTTACATTCCTTTAACTGTTTTAGGTTAGAACTATTGTTGTCAAACTTTCTTAGTTTCCCTTCATCTGGCAATTTGTTGATTCTTCTCTCCCACCAACCCCCATTCCTACCACTAAAAGATTTGTTGGATTTAAAATTCTGGTTCAGAGTTCTTTTCTTTCATCCCTGAAAATATGTTGTGCTATTTTCTTTGAACTCCATGGTTTTTGATGATAAATTTGTTGTGATTCGAATTATTACCTAATAGTTAAGTTGCAATTTCATTTTTTGCTGATTTCAAATGGTTATTCCCTTTACTTTTCAGAAATTTCAGTATAATGGAGTTTACTTGATTTCCTAATATATAAGATTATCTTGTCCAATTTGTGTGTTTCATTCCTTATTTATTTTTTTTCAAATTCACTCTAATCATTTTCTCCTTCTAGGACTCAGATGACACAATTATTAAATATTTAATTGTAGCCATACCACTTTCTGATAACCTTTTCCTTTTTTAAACTATAATTTTCTCTGTTGAGATTGTGTAATTTCTATTGCTGTTTTCAATTTAACTGATTTATTTTTCTTCTATCCTCAATTCTTCTGTTTATACCACCTTTTAGATTTTTAAGTGTATTTAATTTATCTGTTCTTTATTCATATTTGTTTCTTCTCTATATCCTCTATTTCTTCACTGAAACTTCCCTTTTTTCAGTTATTTCCCAGATTTTCATGATGACATGTTGCAGGACTTTTATATAACTTTTCAAATTCCTTTTTTTTTTTTTAAAGATTTATGCATACAAGAACTTGAGTACAGACCAGAGGTGTGGGGTGGGGATGGTGAAAGGATATACCAGTGACAGAATGGGGAACAGAACAGGCAGACTGACTGAAGTGTACACTGCTGAGGGGAGCAGGGGGTGAGACAGGAGAGGTCTGCTGCACCATGTGGGTCACCTCCCTGGCAGGCAGCAGGGATCATACTCATGCTGCAGTGGCTGCGTTTTACTTCATAGTGTGTTGCTTAACCCATTGTACCACCAGGCAGGCTCCATTCTTGACAGATAAAGCTGTTATCTCAGTCATCTTGGTTTGTCATTATATTGATTTTCATTTTTTCATGTAAATGTAAATTGAAGTTTTCTGATTCTTTATATAATGGATAATTAAATTGAAGGCTAATTTTATTTCAGATACCATGTTATGATATCCTGAATATTACTAAACTTTGTTTTATTGGATTCCAGTTAACAGTACAATAGCAGAAAAGGCTATAGGAACATCTAGTTATTGACATAGGGAGGTAAATTTTTACATTCCAAATATGCAGAGGTTTTTTGTTAATAATGGTCATGGGAGTTTTGACTTTCTCTTGGTCTCTTTCTCCTTCATTTTTCTTTCACCCAAAGTATATGTTCCAGCCTATATTTTAGTCTAATTCCAGGTTCACATTTACTGACTTTCATTTAAATTCCATAAAGGTATCTTAAATATATCTAAAAGAAATTCAGTCTAACTATGATTATCATATTACCTGTTCAAGATATTATTTGTCTTACTCTAATTTAATGAGGCATGAAATGTGTCCTAACAATTTCCACTCATAGGCAAGATTTATGTTTAAATATTTCTAATATATTTTCTGAAAAAATTATGTGTTTAAAGATTTATCTTTAATTAAAGTTTATTTTTTATGGGCATGAAAACAGTTTTGTGATTTATCTTCATAAATTTGATTTTATTAACACATAATAGACTAATATGGTTTTCTATTTTGCTTTCCTGCATTTACAGTATTTCACAGGTTTTTAAAATTGTCTGTGTAATATTTTTATATATTAACATCTCTGTTAGAGCTATTTGGCAATGAGTACCACTTAAAGCGTTGAAAGAATTGCAAAAGATATTGTTTCCTCCATTTCCCAATTGCTTTTTTAAAATTCTGATTTTAGACATGTCAATCCAAAGTGATAATAAAAGAAAGTTTCATTCCTCATGATCAGATGGTAGTGTGGGGTGATTCTGTCTAGTCAAAAAACAAAAAGACATGAAAAAGGTTGAGAGTGTCATGGAGTTGTCACATGAGCTGCTCAACTGAGAGCTGTGTTCTGCCTCTGGCTGGTGTGGAGGAGTATGTGTCTGTGCTTCTCAAGTTTCTGACAGAGATTCTGATATTCACAATTTCTATAACCCAATCAAGGCAAGACTCACTTCTCTCAACTGTCATCACCCTGGAATTATCAGACATATGGTCCCATTTTAGCAACTCTCCGAGATATGTGTCAATCTAAATCATTTGCTAGGACACTTGGGTATGAGCAATTTGTGTGATTTTTGTCTACTAATTTTCAATCAGATTTTTATCTTCTTTTTTTGTGTGTGTGAATTTGTATACCTGTGTCCTTTTTTTCTGAAAATTAAATGTAGAACATTTTACGCACAGATCCTTAATGTATTTGAGATCATCTAGCTTTCATAAATGTATCCTATGATTTACTGAGGAGAGAAACTTTTACAACTGCATGCCTCATTTGGCCTTAATCTGTTTTATTTCACAGAAGACAATGGAGCACTCAAACAGCTGCTGTGTAGCTTTGTTAAAGGATCTATTTACAAGTAAGCAAACTCCAAAAGCTCTGTAGTCCTGAATGAAGTTCAGTTTCAAAAGATATTGTATTGATGTGCATTGGTTTAAAAATCTTATAGAAGGAATAAAGAGATTAAACTAAAACATCAAGGAAAAATTCTCTCTCTCTCTCTTTCCTCCATTATACTGTGTTATCTATCTGAACATATATCTTACACACAGGCATTTAACGCTAATGGTTTTCAACTCACATGTTCTTTAATTTGTATGACTTAAACAGGCATTACTTATCAGCTCTAGACAATTTATATGATCCCTTATCTACAAAATCAGAATAATAAACTTTCCACTAGGTAATTTTGTCCAAATGTTTTTTTCTTTGTCTTTCCCATTGACAGTGGAAGTATCCCCATCATCTGAACATGGTCTGCTCTTGTGATTTGACTGAAAGAATTTGATGGGAGTGAGGAAGTTACTGAGACTGACCTTTAAAGATTTCTTCAGTTTCCATCTTCAATAGCTTGGAAGGCAGCTTTCAAATAAATGAGTCAAGTATAATGAATCAACTCATTATTAGAACTTTTTTTATACCATTGTTTAGAAATTTTGGCTATCATGGGAAATACATTCGCTAAACTGTTGACTTCTTCACTGGCTATGTTCTGTCAAAAGTATTTTTAGTTCATTGAAACTAATGTCCTTGAGAGAAGATAATTAAAACAGAGTTTTCAAATGATATCTTTTTATTTTCTTACACATACTCATGTTCCTCAATGTATGAAATTTCTAGCATCCTTTCTATAGTTCCTCTTACAATTTATAGGGAGTTTATTTGTCACCTCATCATTATTAGCAGTGTCATAATTTTAGTGACTGTAGTGTAATTTTCTTTCAAAACCTATAACTTATTCTGTAATTTTAATTCATTCCTATACATGGTCTCTGTTTTTCTAAACTTTTCAGCACATTATTTTCAGGTGTCTTTTCTAAAAAATGGTATGCTTTTTAAAATATGTTCATTTTAAATTATAATATTTCATTACATTATATAATAAAATAAAAACAATTGTCATTTAACATATTATACTATTAATGAAATAGGTGTATATAACAAGCTCACATTTGTGTTTTAAGTGCTTTCTTAGTCACAAAATTGTATACTATTGTACTCCCAACTCCATTTTATTGCAGGTTATACCAATGATCATTTGAATAATAGGCATAGCTATCATTTGATACATTTTTGTCATATTTTAGATTCTCTGACTAAAAAGTTTTTTTAAATCTAGTAATTAAACAATTATTTAGTACTATATAATGCTAATAATACCATCTAATAATAATTATATAGTAGTAATTAAATACATAGTAGTAATTAAATTATTACTTAATTACTACCATTGTATTAAAAAACTCAGACCTATATTTACTATAATAAAAAGTCAAATTTATGAAGTTTTTCATGAGTGATTTTGATTTTTATGAAATATCCTGCATTTTTAATCTAAATGAATATTGCCACAAATAAGCATTCCAATAAATGAAAACACACATTAATTTCATATATACAAGTATACCTGTATATATCGTGTGATATATAAAGAGAGCCATAGATGTGTTCTACCTTCTAATATTAGTTTGAAACTGCATTTCCCCCACTTTTCCTTTGTCTTTTGCTAGTTATATTTCTGTTCTGTCCACTAAAGAGATAGGCTAATTAGCCTTCTCACTTTATACTTTCTTAGAACATATATTCCTATAATTATATGTACTAAGACACTAATTATAACAACTAGATTTCATACTGGTTATGCTTTTCTACCCCCAATATAATTATATATATTTGCTTATGATTTATTTTGAAGCAGTTTCTTTAGATACTCATGATTAGTAGCAAGACATTCTCCCCTCACCCTCAAAGATTCAACATTCAACCATAAAGAAAGTAATGTTTAATAAAATATTTGTAACCTCAGTGAAAACATTGAGTGATTTGAAATGGATTAAAAAATATAGCAGACAGGAGAAAATATATGTGGAAAGAAAGTTAAACCATGTTGTAAATTATTCTTCCTAGGTAGAGCCTGTTATTAGCACAGCAGTTGCATATATTGTAGTAAAATGAATCTTTAAGTTCCACAATATCATTCATTTATTTAGCCAGCATTCTTCACTCTACAAATAATATTTACATTCCTATTGTACATTAGAGTGGTTGTGTAAGAAAATGATGTCTTAGTTCAGCTTGCTCTAACAAAAATACCATGGAATGGATGACCTAATCAGCATTCTCTTCTAATAATTCAGGAAACTGGGTCCGAGCATAGTTAAGTTCTTGATAAGGTTCTTTCACCTGGCTTATCAATGACTACTTTCTTGCTTTGTCTTCCAGTTGTGGAGAGATCCTCTCAAGGGGCCTACGCTCCATGATCTCAGCTAAATTCAAAATGCCTCACTCTAGATCATTGCTTTGGAAATTAGGGCATCAATATATAGGGGTGGGGCACTAATATTCAGTCATAGTAGAGGATAAGGAAAAATTAATCACCTGTCCCTGTGAGGTTTATACGGTAATGAGTGAGACAGGTATACATCATGTAGCCTCACCTGTATGTATATGCACAAGCATGTGGAATTGTAATTGAGGTAACTAACTGCATAAAGGAAACTAATTTTTGGTGTCCTAGAAGCATATTTAGAAACACTTTGGCATTTTCAGATAATCAAACAAAATGTACCTTAAGGAAATATGCCATTTTAAACCTGAAACAAAGATAGCGGTATCTTAAGAGAAAGGTATGTACAGTAGGAATATCTTTTCAGAGATGAAATTCACTTTCACAGAAGACCTACGTGGAAGAAACACAGAATGCATTATTAGAGTTAGAGTGTCTGAAGGAAAATTATTTAGGTTGAGAAAAAGAAGTCAAAAATGAAAACAAATAAGATCAAAGAAATTGAAGAACTAGATAGGAATCAGTCTATATAGTAACCTTCTGAATCATCTTTTTTCTTTTTCCTCTTTTATCCTCACTTTCTCTATCTTATTTTCCTTTTTTTCACAAATTTTGTTTATTGAGGTAAATCTAGCTTATATCAGTCAGTGGATCTTCCCCTAGAACATTTAAAGCCTCAAAGCAACAGGAAGTCATTAAAATGCTTTAAACTCTTGGTGTAGAGGGAATATTGGGAAGAAAGAATGATCAAATTTGCTTTTACATATTCAGTTTAAAACATCGTTTTTTTGAATATTATACCATCTTTAAATAGCAGTAATAGACACATATGCCTATTTTGGTAAATGATTGTTATATTGGAAAATAAGTAAAGCTGGCTAAAATATGTTGCATATGATATGATACCAACATGCTTATATAGTTTTTTATTCTGTAACATTGGTTTAAAAAACAGTATATGATTTAGAGGTCTAGGATCACACCCTTCTGGTATATGTTGCCATACTAGACCCACTTCAAAGCAAAACTAACAGTCATCCAAGATAGTACATGTGTCCCTTCCCCACCTAACTCTTATTCCTTCCCTTCCCCCTCTGGTAACCTAAATTCTATAGTCAGATTTCTAGAGATTACAATTGTTTTGGTTTTCTGTGACCCTTTGTTTTGTTTTCCTATATTCTCCATATAAGTGATACCTTATGGTGTTTGTCTATCTTCCTCTCATTTATTTTACTTAGTATAATCCCCTTCCATTTCATCCCTGTTGCAAATGGCAAATGTACCTTTTTTATAGCTGTGTGGTATTTATAGCTGAGTGGTATTCCATTGTGGCTTTTTTTTTTTTTTATAGTGATGAATCTGGATACAGAACAGGAAACAGGTTACAGTGAGGCAGATATCAAAGACAGGGCATAGGAAATTAA
Organism: Galemys pyrenaicus; assembly: GCA_019455555.1. NCBI lineage: Eukaryota > Metazoa > Chordata > Mammalia > Eulipotyphla > Talpidae > Galemys > Galemys pyrenaicus. The sequence goes on along the minus strand of JAGFMF010011574.1, from coordinate 5,923,981 downwards.
TTTTGGTAGTCAAGTCTTTGACCTTAGTAACAGAACGATTTTCATTCACTGAATGCCTCCTTTTTCTAAGTTGGCTCTTCATATCAGCATATGCTATGTGGCTACAAGGAAGTACATAGATGTAAACCCTCTATAAGATTTGCATTCTAGTGGGAGGAAACTGATAATTAAGAAATAAATTAGCATTGTAATACAAATTAAGAAATTACTATTATCAAAAAGAATTCAGTTAGAGCAGGCAGAGTGATATTGAAGGTGTAATTCTGTTTTAGGTAGAATGTTCAGGGGAGCCTTTTCTGATGAGATACAATTTGAGCACGAAGATACATAAACTGAGCTATGCAAAACAGTCAGGAAAAGTCTAAGCTCTAGATAGAACAAGAAACTGAATTCGTTTAAAGAACATAGAAAAACATAATAGAAAATGATTTTATAGATCATAAAAAGAAATTTAAAAAGGTGCAGATATTGTATTACACAAATCAATTGATTAGCAACCCAGTTCAATTGATTAACAATTAACTTTGCATCAGCTAAATTGTAAAAATCTCTTTTAACCATATTAGAGATGACATTGGTGTAAGAGTTGCTTTGGTACTATATAATGATTTATAAAATATGACCCAAAGCAGGTAAACAAAAAAACAACAAAAAACTGAAACATTGGTACATAAGATAATATACTAACAAGAATGTGAGTTGATCATCACAGAGAAGTTATATTGTTAGTGCAGATAATTTTTTGTTGTAGGATAATTGACAAATTAACAGATTTTAATTTCCTCACAATGCATTAATAGGAATGAGACTAGCTACTGTGTAGAGGTTAGCCCAAGTAGATGATAGAACAACTCAGGCTTTATCAGTCTTCATGCATCTATAGAAAACAGGTCTTTTAAGTGACATATATTCAGAATTCACTTTTATTTTGCTTTGTTCCTCATGTTAAATGTATAAAATTTCCCCCAGCATGGTCTGCTACAGCAAATATGTCTATCTTTTATTGAGACTGATGAGTTTTCACAACCAACCTATACGTTTTCCCATGCCAATTTATGTCAGTTTTGTTGCCTAGTTGTGCAAAAAATTAAATTTAAAAAAAAATTTGGTATTTCAATATGATGTTTAAGAAGTTATGAACCTGTAGGAAGACTCACATATCCTTTCTTTATGGTAAATAGCAGAAATCAATTATGATAGTGTGTATAAAAGCACATTCACTGTTTTAATGAGAAAATAAAATCTAAATCAATTGTGGGATGAAATTAACTTTCAGTTAAAGCTCTGTTTCCAAGAGGCTACTCTAAGATCACTGTAAAATATTTTTAATGATTTTCCCCATCATAAGCAGTCATCTTGATTTATAAATGTGGAGTAATGTCATATAAAGAATCTTTTTTCCTTCAGTACATACACCACCAAAAGAGGGTTACAGGCCATAATACAGTTTAAGATGTGATCTATTTTTTGGCCCCACACATTTTAGAAAATATTATAATGAAAAATGTTATATGATACATGCATGTAGTCCCTACTTTATATCTTTATAAGCAGTGACAGTACAAAGAGACAAATCTTTGTCCTTTTATGTTGTATATACCAAGTGCTATTTTGCTTCTTCAGATTTTTAATACAGCATTATGATACTGAAAGCTGATTGTGATTGGTACTTTATATCAAAACTTCCTGTCTTTACTCTTTCAGTTCAGTTTATTTTTATGCCCCAAATAATGAAAACTGTAAATAACTGTTTCAGTCCTTAGGCTACAAAAAAAGTTGTTAGAGAAAACTTTTCTCCATATTGTAGAAATTGGTGCTACATAAACATTTACAAGGCTCTTGGGGATAACAGCTACCACATTTTTCTAACTATAAGGTTGATTAAATCTCTATCTCCACAGGTTGTGTGTGCTTATTCTCATCCTTTATTTTTTATTCCACAACAGCCTTTGACCTATATTATGCTGACCTTTATAATGGGTTTATAGAGAATCAGTCAAGCTGGAACAAAACTAAAGTACAGAAATAGTATTCCTTATATTATATTGGTTAAGCCCAGGAGGCATGACAAGCAAAAATAGCTGATTGATTTTCTGACCTTTAAAGTATTTTGTATGTAAAGTACATACATTCCATAATTCCATGTGTTTAACACTAAAGTCAAATTTCACAGTTTAATGATATTGGTTAGTGACTGCTTGTTTTGCTTTTTGTAAGCGTTTTATTTGTCTTCTCTCTGTCTCCCCTATTTGAGTGTATATGTGTATGTATGAATTTTGAATAAGGAAGAACCCATTTCTTTTCTACCTGCCAATTCTATTACTCTTCTAAAAAATTATGTTCCAAGATAAGCTCCTGTGGTAAACCAAATAGGAAGCATCTACCACTATGGTAAGATCTCCAAGGCCATCTGACATTTTATACATATTGCTTTCACATTTAATTTCTCAATTTGAATGCTTCTTCAAAATAAGTGCTCTTTGAATTTTTGGATCATTAGTTTTTCAGAAGAAACCTGAAATGTCCTACACATGGTAATGCCAGGTCCTCCCTGTAAAATACTAGTAAATGAAGAAGAGCTATTATTTCAAAACATTTTGATAATTGATATAATTAACAATTCATACATGGTTTCATAGATTCCCTATTTATGCTGGTAATTCTAAACATAATCCCTTATAGTAGAGGCTTATAATCAAATGTATGTCCATGACAATTCCATCCCCAAATTTTGATATATCAGAGCAGATTCATAGATACATGTTTTTATTTGTAATTCTGTGAACAAAGCTAACAATAATTCCTAACTATATTTTAAAGGAAAGAGTTATTGAAATTCTTAAAATGTTAATTTTTACCTAGTCATTTTTAGCAAAATATTACAATTCAAAGACTGACATCTAGAATATATAGATTGATTCTTCTAATATGTTGCTGATGGTCCAATGAAGTTCTAAAGATACCTCAATGACTACCATATTTAAATATATTTCTACCTTCTTGTATTTGCTAAGGTAGTCATTGAAATCTGATATTTGATAGTACTTTTAAAGTTAGAAATTTATACACACATTGTTTCTTCTTAGCAATCTCATGCCTTCACTGAAACAACATATAATGGAGAAAAGCCTCGAACAGATCTTTTCTGTATAGCCTTTAAAAGGAACCAAAATTACTGTATCCTGATCTTGCACGTTTAGATACCAGATCTATGAAGAAATTAATTTCTGTTGTTGAATCCACCCTAGTTTGTGGTACATTGTTATGGCAACCTTAGCAAACAAATACAATAGCAAACTAATACAAATTCTGGTTTGATATGACCCTCAAATTGGATTTCTCTATTCCTCTAAGAATAGCAAAAGATACAGCTGGCAATAGGCAGTCAATTAAGACCAACAATTTCCAGAAATAATAAAGAAGATTAATATCTTAGGTAATACCATAGGTGAAGGAGGAAAATGACCAGAAGTGGAAACCATTTATACCCCTTTAGGCAGCCACGATGTATTGCTTTTTAATTTTTGCTGTTACATGTTTAATGAATATGCATTATTATTGAGTGTTTAAAATTGGAAAGGCAGTATGATTTAGTGCATAGTCTAAGCACCAAAGTTTTCTAACTACATTACTCCTGACTCACAATAGTGACCTAGTACAAGTCACTTTATCATCATTACCATTATATTATTATCATTATATTTTTATGACTCAGATGAATCTAGTTTGAACGCATTATATTAGAATGTTCCTCAGTGGTTAAGCACATTGCAGTGATCTATTATTAGAATGGGAAACTCTTCATGATGTTTCCTGATTTAAAAATGCTGATACCAATTTAACCAATAGTATATATTTTTTTCCTTAAGATAGTCAACCATGTGCTTAGAATTATTACCACGTATCTTTGTTTTTGTCAGTTTTCACATTTACTTACATATGATATTTTTAAGAATTACTCAGACTTCAAGTCATGTAGCATTAATTCCAAGAAAATTTTCATTGCTTTTCCATTTTTAAAAGGGGATTACTGATATAAGTATTATATTTCAATTATATTTGTATAATTGAATTAATGATTTATTTCTTCAATTATTGTCAATACTTATTATTTTACTACAAGTATTTATATTCTCTTAACTACATGAAAATGTTTTTAAAAATGTGTATCAATTATGATTCTGTAACATAATTTTGCCCAATGTTATTTACTAGCAATTACTTTTTATTATCCTTATTATGTGAGAACATAAATGCTTTAATTTAGTTGTATGCACAAAATTGAGGGATGTTTGCAGTTACATAACTGACTCTTTAATACATGATTTTATATGAATTAAAGTTACTTGTTTAACATTTTATTTTGGGATAACTGTAAATTCAATTGTCACTTCAGCAGTAATACAGAGGTCAAATTATGATTACACAGTTTCCAACAATACTAACAACTTGCAAAACTGTTCTGTAACATCACAGTCAAGATACTGACAATGATGCAATGAGAACACAGAACGGCACCACAAGAATCCTCATGTAGCCCTTTGACAGCTACACCACTTCCCTTTAACATCTACCCCCACCATTAACCTTTCAAATTGCTCATATTTAATTCTTTATAGGACATTAGTCTCTTTTCTATATTTTTTCATTCAGGAATATTATATAAATGGAATCATATACTATGCAATCTTTGGGGGTTTTCTTTTCCTTAGAATATTCCCCTGGCATTCCGGCATGTTGTTGCCATTTCAAGTTGGTTCCTTTATGTGACAGAGCAGTATCACAGTATCTATACACAGCTTTTTTTAACCATTTGCTCACTAATAGACACATAGGCTATTTCAATATATTGGCCAGTGGAAATAAAGTTGCTATAAACAATTGTGAATTGAGCAGGTTTTTGGATGAACTGGTTTCATTTCTCTGGAATAAAGTGTAGGATTACACTTATTGGGTCCTATGGTAGTTGTAAGCTAAAATTACCAGAATGGCAATAACCTTTCTCACATTTTATCAGTAATAAATCACAGTTTCCATTTTTTCACATCATTATCAGTATACAGTGCAGCTGTTTTTTTTAACTATTCTAATAAAAGTATATTATATCATTATAGTATTATACTTTGAATTCATGTTTCTAAACGGTAATTATGTTTAACATCTTTTATTGTATCCATTTGTCATCTGTATATCTTCTTTTGTGAAGTGTTTCTTCATGCTGCTTCTTTAAATTATAAAAATAAATCACTTGAGAAGTACCCTTTTACAAAATTTTAACTGTACAATACAGACTATACACCTAACATTGCAGAGCAAATCTCGAGACATTTTATAGCCATTGAACAGCATCTCCCTCTCACAACTTCAGGCAACCACTATTCTACTTTCTGCATTTGTGAGTTTAGATGCTGAAATACAGCATTCTGAGGGCAATATGTTTCAGGGTTCCCCATCGAGTACGTTAAATCTCAATGCATACTGAACCCTATATATACTATATTTTTTCCTATGCATACATACTTCTGATAAAGTTTAATTGATAACTAATTTATAAATTTGCTACAGTAAGAGATTTGCAACTAACAATAAAATAGAATAAATATAACAATATACTATAGTACAAGTAATGTGAGTCTCTCTCAAAATATCGGAAATAGTATATTTGGATCATCTGTGGCCTATATATAGTAACTTAAAACATAGATTAGTGGTAATTACTGTCAGTGTAGACATGCAGTATTTGGCCTACTATGACTGACTGATTTTCCTTAGTTAAATATCCTGAAGACCCATCCATGTTTTCTCAAAGGATATAACTTCTTTATTAATTCTGAATAGTTCTCCATTTTATACCATGCTTTCATTGCCCATTCATCCATTAACATTTAGGTTGTTTATGTATCTTGACTGTTGTTTTTGAATACTAAAGAGAACATGGGAGTGAAAATACTTTTTACAATACTGATTTCAACTATTTTGGATACATACCTCAAAATGGGATTTCTGGATCATATGAGTTGTATTTTGTTTTTGAGGAACCTCTGTTATAGATGCTGAAGAGTCCTACCAAGAGAGTATTCATATCCTTACACCATTTTTTATATATTTTGGTTTTTTGATAATGGTGGTCTTAATAAATTTAGACTATTTAACAAAATGTGATAGACTGGGTAAGTTAAAAAACAGAAAGTTAGTATTCACACTTCTGGAGGCTGAAAAGTCCAAGATTAAGGTGCCGGCCAATTCTATTGCAAGTAGGAGGTTTCTTGGTTTGCAGAGGTTAAGGCTTATCACTGTTATTTTCATATTGAGGATAGAGAGAGAAAGAGAGAACAAGTTATCTGGTGTCTTCTCCTAAGGCTTCTAACCTGAGCTCCATACTCTACTCTCATGATCTCATCTATAGCTAATTACTTGCCAAAGATCCAACTCCCACTACCATGACATCGGAGATTAGTACTTCAACAAAAAAGTTTTGTGGGGACACATTCATTTAAGTCATAGCAATGACCATCCTAACCAGGTATGAGGTGATAGCCGCATTCAGTTTTGATTTACACATTCCTGATGATCAGTGATGTTAAGCTATAGCTCATATGCTTGTTTACCATTTGTCTTCTTTGAAGACCTCTCTATTCAAATCTTTCATTCAATTTTAAAGAATATTTTTATATTTTGCCATCAAGTAGGAGGGCTTCCTTATGTATTTCTTATGTTAATACATATTAGATATGTAATTTGTAAACATTTTTTATTCCCTTAAGCTTCCTTTTTACTCTGTTTGCTATGCAGAAAGTTTTCAGGTTGGTATACTTGTCTGCTAGAACTTTTATTGCCTGTGCTTTTATGTCATGTTCAAAATATAATTTTCAAGACCAATGATGTGAAGTTTTTCTCCTATGTTTGTGGTTTCAGGCCTTACATTTAATTCTTCGATTATTTTAGTTGATTTTTCTGTGCATTTTTTCATTCTTCTTTAATAGCATATCTAGTTTACTGAGTATTATATTTTAAAGAGCCTGTCCTTTCTCCGTTGTATATTTTTGACAGTGTGGTGGAAGATGAATTGACCACATAAATGTTTATCTTACTTATTATTTATTTCTAGGCTCTCTATTCTGTTTCATTGAATAGAGAATACTTCTGTTTATTTACATGTCTGTGTTTATGCCAGGATCTTGCTGTTTTAACTACTATAGATTTATGATATATTTTGAAACCAGGAAATGTGAGAACTTCAGCTTTTTGTTTTCACTACTTGGTGTCTTTTGTGCTTCCATATGGATTTAAGAATTGTTTTTTCTATTACTGTGAAAAATGCCATTGTGATTTTGACAGGAATTATATTGAATATGTAGATTGTTTGGGCATTTTAACAATAGTAAGTCTTCTAATCCATGGGCACAAAATAAAATGTCTTTGTTTATGTCCTCTTTAATTTATTTCATCAATGCCTGGTAGTTTAAGTGTACAGATCGTTCCAACTTCCTAGTTTATTTTTTCCAACGTATTCTTTTGACTATCATTATAAATGGGATTGTTGCCTTATTTCATATTATCATATTATCAGTATTAAGTATATATTATAATGTGTTTTTATATGTTGATGATCCTGTTACTTTACTGAATTAGTTTATTAGTTTTAATAGTTTTTTTGTGGATATGTGAATTTTTTAGGACTTTCTACATATAAGATCTTGTCATGTGAAGAAAGGTAAGTTTGCATCTTTTCTGATTAAGATGACTTTTATTATATAGCTTTTCATTGTGTTTATTTTGTTATTCAGCTTTGAAAGTACACTCTGTAATCCATATATTAGACTCCGTTATCTATGTAGTTTGCAAATGTATTTTTCCCACCGTGTAACTTTTATTTTCAACTCTTTCTTGGAACAGACATTTAACTTAAAGTTTTAGCTCTTCCTGGTTTTTTTTTCCTCTTAATGTCAATTTTCCCTACTGAATCCTGGACATTTTCGTATTATATTATGTATCTGTATCTCACAGAAACCTATTTTAACTAGCTTTTTCTTGACATATTTTATTGGGAAAAGGATGGCTACTCTTTACACCATCTATAAGTATTATATTCTTGTGGAAATTCAAGACTATATTTCTTACTAGTCCATCAGAGGTCAGGGATATTTGTCATTACTGCTAAGCAGATGTGAGAGTTCTCTATTTTCATTTTATTTCCATAACCACTGTGATGGGTGTAGCCATATCACTGTGTAGTGTTGAAAGTCCTGAATCTTCTCTAGACCTTCTCTGGTGTGGTGTGTTGGGGAGTGTGTTGTGTTCCCTTTTCCTTTAAGGTGGGCATGTTCAGGTTCTCCATGTTGTCTCCACTAATTCTGCATGGAGAAGGCAACTTGTGCGTGACAAGCAGGTAGGAAACCTTGCTTCCCTATTTGGTCTTTTGTAATACTACATTGACAGTAGAGATAAGTACATGCTGACAGTCTCTCAGGACTGGCATTCAGGTTTCTCCTTTTGGCTTTTCTGATGTGGTTCAGGTTGATGTTTTCCCCTGTCTAGATTAAATATATATGTTACCATCAAAATATATTTCTTTCTTGCTAAGTTTCTTCTTTTCTATTCCTTTCTTAGAAATAGTTGGATTTTTGTGAGCTATTTTGTACTGTGACTATTCTTTTTATTAGGTTTCCAACTTCTTCAGCTATAAATGTTTAATATATAAGGCAAAAAAGAAAACCTTAGGAACTCACCACAGTGATTTGTGTGTGTGTGTGTGTGTGTTCCAAATTTCCTAGCTTCTTTGATTTCTATTTACCCTTTAAGAGTCTTCTTAAATTGGATTATATATAATATTGAGCACTTTAGTTGTATATAAAAGAAGCTGTATGGACAGAGTTTGTATATGTCATCCTTTTAAAAGTAAAAGTTAATATCCTATAAAACATTTTTTGAAAAACATCATTTTCTGTTACAAGTTATAGTACTTGTAAATAAAATGAAATAAATATATTTTTTTCTTTCATTGAAACCAATTAAAAATGTGTGACATATGTTTGCTTTGTCCTTCTGGATATTCAAGATATATTGTTTTAGGGTTTTTACCGTGAATTAAGAGTACAGATTAAGAAATCCAGAGAATTAATAATTAGAACACAGCTTAGACTGTACTATTTGAGTCAACTCATTCAGTCAAGCTATTAATGGGAGTGAATTAATAAGCACTTCAAATATTTAGGTTTGGAGGCAATAATAGATCAAAGACTTGAATGTAAACCATAAAACCATAAAAATAACAGAAGAAAACATAAGCAAACACTATGACACTTGTTTTTGTGATGTCTGTGGGAACTCAACTACAATGGAGAAGGAAACAACAACAAAAATAAACAAATGAGATTGAGTACATCAAATTAAAAGGCTTCTGTACAACAAAAGGTATTTGTCAAAATAAAATGACAGTCTACCAAATTGTAGAAAATATTTTACATGATATATCTGATAAAGGGTTAATATCCAAAGTCTACAATGAACTCTGACAAATGAACAAATGACCCAATCATAGATGGACTGATTATTAAGTGACACTTCACCAAAGAAGAATCAAAGATGGCCAATAGACATGTGAAAAAATTGCATATTTTGTTATAAGGAAAATATAAATCAAAATCACAATGAGGTACAACCTAATACCTGTGAGAGTGAGAGTGGCCCATATCAAAAAGATCAAGGAAAATAATTATTGGCAAAAGTGTGGAGAAAAAGGAACCCTAATACACTGTTGATGGCACTATCGAAGAAGATACTGGGTTAAATGCAGCAGTGAAGGTAGAAGACTTTGATTATAAAGTTGACTTTTATTTTTTTTATGAGAAGCAGAGGGTGTTGACTCAGTTATTTTAAGCCCGGTCAGGTAACCACATGTCAATCAAAAGAATTGTGAACCACTGTCAGTATGTCTGCTCAGTTCCATAGAATGTGCCTTCTTTAAAATGGGCAAGTCTGAGTGACGTCTAACTTGAGACAGTTTTCAGATCCAGGTCACAGACACTCACATTTCCATAAGCAACTAACCCCTCTAGTTTGGGAAAGATATTAAAGTGCCATTGCTCAACAGACATGGTGATTTTGTATTTACATGGTAACGTAATAAGGTGAAAAAATTAAATTATTGTGATTTTTTTTATGAAACTTTTTAGCATTTTAGAAGACTGGGAAATAAGTTTCATAACTGATAAGAAAAATCCTAGGAATTGTGCCTACTACTTCAGCACAAATTTGGAAATAAACAAAGAAACAATAATTTGGTAGAGATCTCTGCCCTAGTTAGAAAGACACAAATGGATATTGCCCTTGAGGCCATCCCTGGAGTAGAATTGAGAGAAATATCTTCTTAGTTTCCATCATAAATAAGGCATTTGTGTAAAAATTTGTAAAGGTTTCACTTCTTTCTTGCATTGTTAGAAAAATGGAAACATTTGCTGAAGTACTAAAATTCTCCATAGAGCACTCATAATTGAAATAGAGTAACTTGAACACGTCATTAAAAGACCGCCACCTTAATATGATAAATCAATTAATTTATTACTAGTCTAGAAAGTAAGCTAGCTAATACCACACTTGGGGGAGAGAAAGAGGTGTACAGAGGCTTGTTGATTATTTTCTTTTTTTTTTTTGTTTTGATTTTTTTTTTTTTTGCTTACTAAATTTCAGAATGATAACCCAGCTTCTGCATAACATCAGTTAACATTCCAGTGTTACTGAAAGTTGATATGTTCAGACAGGAAAATGTGAACAGATTATTTCATAGAAGAAAGGGGAAAGGCAACCATAATTACCTGGTTTTTTGATATCTAATTTGTATTGCATAGTCAGTGTTTCTTATGGTGACAAAGAGTAAAAAATATTAGCAAATGGAAACTACTCGAAAAAATTCAGACTATTTGAGAGAATGATAGTTGAAATTTAATATTAGTAATAAAGGGTATAATTCCTGCAGGATAGTGCATTAAAATTTTTTCCCTGCTTTATATTTTTTTATTTAGTGGAAAAATTCATTTAGTATAATGATGTATTGGTTTACATACACATGGTAACAAAGGCTTGGAATTATTTTCTCAAGATAATTTTTTTTTATACAAAGGTTCAGTGCCAAGATTCCAACTTAAAGTAGTTTATGTACATGCTGATTTGTAATAATGTACACCTAAAATTCTGTAACAATATTAAGCAATGTTATTTTAATTAAAAAAATCATAATCATTTCCTGAGCAGTGGGTATAAATACAATCTTTATCAAGGGAGGCAAAACAAGATACTGCTATACAGTACAGAGAGATTGTCAGATTGTCTGACTTAATGTTCCAGGGTCGGATGGGTATGAACCATTAATTTGCTATAAATGATTGTGTAATTTATTTACTATGTATGATGACCCTAAAAATCATATTTTAGATAAAGAGGAGAATCAAAAGACAAAATCTCAACTTCTTTTTATACCTATTGTTCACAGTCTCTGTACATTCAAGAAACCATCAAGGCTTACTTTGATCTAGTTCAAAGATTATGAATATTCTAACCTGGTTAAATTGTGATATATTTGGATTACAGAAAATAAAGCAGCAAGAGGTAATATATAGGGAATATATACTCATTTTGAATAACACATAGTACATATACCACAAGTTTCCAAAACCACAAGTACATATAGAATGTTAGACATCCATCAAACATACTTCAGGATGCTGATATAGCAGTCATTTCAGGATCCAGTAGTAGCTGTAATACTCTAAAATGTTTGCATTTGAGACTCCTATAGGACTGTGGTAGACAAGGAAACAGTTTTTAACAGGTACAGGAATACCCTCTGTGGCACTACACCTGGGCCCACAGCAAGGGAACATACTTAATACCCATCTTCCAGTTTATCTGTGGAAGGAGTTATAAAGCACTTACCTAGATACTGCTTGATAGTCTCTATTCTAATCATCCTGTATCATGATACTAACTGCAGTTCTCCCTTCCTGGAAACCTGTAAGTCTTGCATAATTACTGGGCTAAACAGTAGTTTAGCTTCCCTTCTAAATTATTAGGTGCTATTAAGAACAAAGGTTTGAGAAGCATTCAGGAGCTCAGAATGGCCTGGCTGACAAGGTTCACTATGTGATATCACTATGAAGAATGGGAGAGATTGTGTTTTCATCTAATGATCAGAAACCAAAACAAAAAGTCAAGGAATTTGAAGAAATAGAAGAGTGTGTTTCAAATAAAGAGCAAGACAAATGTCTAGAAACTTATCTTAATAAAATGAAGAAAAATGATATACCTAATAGTTCAAAATACATAAAGAGGTTCACAAAAGTCAGGAAAGAAGTAAAGGAAAAAGTGAAATTTCAACAAAGATAGAAAATATAAATATCAAACAGAAAGCAAACAGCTAAGTAATACAATATCTAAACTGGAAAATTCAGTTAAGGGATTCAACGTCAGACTAGATTAAACAGAATAAATAATCAAATAACTGAAGATAGTGTAGTGGAATTCATTCAGTTAGGGAAGAAAAAAATAGAATGAAGAGTGAAAGTAGGAGCTTATGCAACATCATCAAATGTACCAAAATATATATTACATTGTGTCCCAGGAAAAGAAGAGTGCTATAGTAAGCTATAGTAATATCTATGTCTTATAGTAAGACATAGTAATATCTTAAGTTTCTTTAAGTCTCAGTTGAAATTTTGAGTTATAAATTCTAGAAATTTTCATGTAGTTTGTGTTTTCTTTGGTGCTTTCATCTCTGAGATGAATATAATTCTTTTTTTTTTCTTTTTTACCTTAAAAGGACTTGTTAAATGTCAAGATTGTATACCATCTGTGTAAAATTAGTTTGAAAGGAATGTGCTACTGAAAGTTAGTTAGATTGTCTTCTCTGAATTTCAGAGTGCATTAATCAATGATAAATAAAAATATGTACTTTGTATATTTAAATGTTATAAATATATTTATGTGTAATATATAAAGATATATGAGTAATGGCTCGGTAGAACCAATCTTGGAATATAACAGTTTAATTGCTTCTCAATATAAATCTTATTTGCCTACATGTTCCTGAATTACATTGCAGCACCTTTTCCAGTACAATCCAAAGAGGGAAGAGGTACAATGACCTAGCCTGATTTATTGGGAAAGGTAAATTGGAAGGAGAATTCTCCTCATCTGTCATAGCCTAGCTCAATACTAATTTAACTCAGGGAGATCTAATGTCATGTCTTAATAACAGCATGCAATATATTTTTCAAATAAATACTAATTCTTTGAGGAAACCTTTGTATAAGCAATATTTAAAAGTGAGTCCCATATATTTGAGCATCCTTTGGATTTTTTTCAAGTCAGAAAGTACTGATCAAAGAGTTAGTGCTTTATATTTTCTTTCCTTCCTGAAGCCAAAACCAGGTAAAAAGGGGCCAACAGTATGAGGATGAATGCCAACTAGAATGATGAACAGAAGGTACTATACACAACTGTACATCTGAAACTTATGTACTGTTTTAAATTGGTATTACTTCAGTAAAAAATTTAAGTGCTTATGAAAAACAGAATTTTATAAACCACTAGATTTTTTTGTATGACAAGTTTTATTGCTGCTAAATTCCCAACAATGTGTTATATTATGAATAGTCATTGAGATAGAAAATTATTCACAATAAAATTTTTAAAAAGTTTCCCTTTAATTAACAAGTAAGTAATCAGGGCAAGGAAATATATTAATTTGGAGGTTAAATAAGTCACAAAGGAATAACTCCATATAGCTATGAATTTTCTTTGCATATTTGTGTTATTTTGTTTTCCTCATGAAAGATAACTACAAATTAATTCCTCATTATTAAATTATGATGACCAAGATTACCCTAAGAAAAGAATCATGTGGTCAAATGTTACTGCTGTTAAATTTTAAGACCTATAAAAGCAAATAGGAATTAAGTAAAGAGATAAATCCATCTGATATGAAAGAACAGGTGTTTAGACTTCGTATGTTTACAGGCTATTAAATTTCACTTGTTTAACATTACGATCAAAGAGAGATTCATCATATATGCATCAGAGACAGACTCATGAAAATGGTTTGTTTAAAAATGAAACTTATTAGATATAAGGGATGCTGTTTCATTGGAATTTGTACCTTTAATTTAGTGGTTATTTGTATCTGTTATCAAAATCAACTTAGGGGCATGAAATGTTTATAGAAAAATCTAAGACTCTGAAATTTTAGAACTTGGAATATCTGGGTTTATGATGGACATTTCCTAGGGAAATATAAGAATTTATGAAAAAAATGAGTTCAATTAGTTACATATTTCTATAGTGAATAAGTTTAATATAGCTATATTTGTATATTTAATATATTCCCATGTTCTCTCACAGGTATGCATTTATAAAAGAACAATCCTAACTGACATATACTATATGCAGTATTAAAATATTATAAATTTTATCACATAATTCAACCAAAAAGATAGAAGTGTCTTCAGTTTTCTGAAAATTTTAAGTCAATTTGTAACACAAGATTCCTAAATACATAGATGCTCATTTGATTCTATTCATTTGTAAATCACTTATTTCCTAATATATAACTCCTGTAATTTATTGCATCACAAGAATTGTTGTCTTGTTACTACTCAGAATCCACTGATGGGTAAACGTATTTCTGAACCTAAAGATGTACTTTCTGGGAGATGGACAGCTCAGTAAGCAATAGATTTTACAACTGAATGCATCACAGAGTAGGTGATTGAAGGACGTTCCAGAGATAAATACCATTTACAGTTAGATACTGGCCTTTTTAAATATACATCACTCCTAATATTAGGACAATTATGATAACATTGCCATATCCAAAGTTATAATTAAATGTACCAATTTGAACTACACTTACTTGGATTTATGATTATTCATTAAATTTTGACGTTTAATATTACCTTTTAAATATACTTTTCCTAGTATATATCTGCTATAATATGTGTACCATATTTAGGAGAATTAAATGCCTTCTTTCTTTTCAAGCACAATAATAGAGCACAAACACACTTTATAATAGATAATGTTTGAGTACATTCCTACATTAAATGGTCTGTTAAAATTCTGTGTATAAATATATCTTTAAACTACTTTGAATCATTGTATGAGCTTGAAATTACTGAGTGAAATTTTCAATAAGTAAAATTGTTAAAAAGACTTAATTGTCATTATTGTCAAAAAAATGTCAACAAACTTTTTCTAATAGACATGTGAAGAATTTAGCCAACTAGTCTTCACTTTTGTGGTCAGGCATAGAACATGTCCTAAATGACATTATGAAGTGTTCACTTTGGCAAAAGAATAAAAATTTTAAAAATAAAAAACTTTTAGTTCACAATATTGAAAACAAAGAAATTAGTAGGCTTATTTTTAATTCTTTTTATTCTTAATACCTATGCAAAATAATCCAGTACCTATTTGTCAAGAATTTGGAACACCTTAAAGGCAGGAAGATGACTTGGATAAGAGCACAAAGTAATTTTATTTCCATAAATTTTAAAAATTGACAGGAGCTGTGCATTCTGTTACCATGAAATTTTAAGAAAAGAAAATTATTTCCCATCCATGGTTTGCCCAGATTTATTTTCCATGTTATATCCCTTCTTTCTATACTCAGTGCTTCTTTCTTGTAGGCAGTGTGTATTGGTTTATGATATGGTTTGAGTATAATATAGTATAGTATTATAAAACACTATAAATTGAAATATCTTTAGTGAAATTGAATATAAACTTAAATGTACTAATCTTAAAATACATTAAATTATGTTTATTTAAACAATTTGGTTATTAGTAAAAGGCTCATATACAAGTCTGGCCCAACCCCTATGAATACCAACATGGAGATTTTTCGAAATAATAAAAATAGGTCTGCTGTAGGACCCAGAAATCCCACTCCTAGGTATCTTCTAGAAGAAAGTAAAAACACTAATTTGAAGAGATATATGCACATTTTGTTCATTTCAGTACTGTTTGCAGTTGCCAGGGAAACTACCTAAGTACCAAAGAAGACAGTAAATTAGGAAAGAGTGTATATATACAATGGAGTGCTACTCATCTATTAAAAAAAAAAGGAATACATTCTTGTCATCTGCAACAATATGGGTGGAGCTGGAGGGGGATATGCTAAGCAAAATAATTCAGAAGGTGAAAGATAAATATCAGATGGCATCACTTATATGTAAAATATAGAGGAATAAAACAAAGGCTCAGATAAAACCAAATAAATGATAAAATCTAGAAATATGAAGCTAGGCCGGGAGGGGTAAAAGGGAAAGCAAAATAAGAAGGGTACACAATGGACTATAGTGAAGGACTGTGGGTGCTTTGGTTGTAGGTGTGATATGATAACATTTTCTGATCTTATATTTCTAAATCATATGCAATGTTATAGAGCAGTATTGCCTCAAAAACACAGTAATAACAACAAAGCAAATGAATTAACTGGTCATAAAAAGGCAAACTCTTTATAGTATAAAAGTAACTGGGAAATCATAGGAAAAGGGCATTTCTAATAAATACAAACTGTCCATGGCATGGAGAGCACAAAAGATTTGAGAGTATGCTAAATGTCTTGACAGGGGTGAATATTAAATATAGATATGAAATTTTTAAATATAGAAAAACAATTGCTATTACCTAATAAAGTTAAAAATGAACATAACCTGATCCAGAAGTTCTTTATCTTAATGATGTCCTAAAAGTTTGCATATTTTCAGGAGGCCTGTAAAAAAATGGTTTTATTAATCCTGTTCCCAATAGAAAAATCCAAGAAAGAATTCAGTTGATAGAAGATTGTGTAAACAGTACATCTCATTTCATTCATACAATTGAAAATGATAAAGCTGTGAAAATAAATGGAAAATAAACACTACATTCAACAGTGTAGATAAGTCTGAATAACAGAGAGAATAGACAACAAGTTGTAAGGAAGTGAGTTTAATATCATTTTATTTCAAAAACATGCAAGTTAAAATATTATATTATGTAGACACATAAATGTAAGTGCTAATATGATGGATAAAATCAAAAGAATGGCAAACACAATGTGGGATGGAATTACTACTGAAAATGAAGATATGCTCCTACACACAGAGGAGGCATCTAATGACAGTAATGATAAAGGTCTATTTCTTTTAATGAGTAGTATTTACTATATGGAATAATGACATCATTATATAGCATTTTAAATCAATTTAGCACAGTAAGTGGAGCGATGGATTTGGAAATATGTTCAATAGGAGAAGAGTGAATGAGAAAAATCAGAAAACTATTTCTAAAAATCCTACCTATTACAATTACTGACTTGGTCAACAGTAATGAAATTTTTTTTCTTTTTTCATTTACAAAATGTAGGTAGGCTATGTTCACTCAGAGTAATGTTCATTTTATTGAATCATGTGACTTAAGAACCCTAAGAAAACATTCATTACTCATTTTACTGTACTCTGAATCCAAAGTTTGGGACTCAGAGGTTTACTGCTTAGGGTGCATTCATAAGTTTAAACCTTCTCATTTAGGGAACCTGGTGATTATCTAAGGTTTTCTAGGAAATTTACCCTCAGCAGACCATTGATCTAAAATGTAAACCATTGGACTGCTGGCTCATATGGGGCTGAAAGATGGTATTACAGTTTCAGCGCCCCAGAAACCAGTCTAGAAGACTTGAATCTTTCATGAAGGGTTGAGCCCACCAGGTGGCATAACTACATCCAGACAGAAATGACTTGTTCAGCTGCAGGATACAGCATGAGCTAAAACTGAGATGTCACGTCAAACATGGCAGATTGTTAGGCACCTGGATTCACCTCTTCCTTCACAGACCCTGGAGACTGCACCAGTGAAGGATCAGTTAAACTTGCAGCCAAATTGAGGACTTGATCAGAGTTCCCACAAAGAAGTTCTGATGAGGCACAAACCACCAGAAAGGGTAGAAGGGTCTGAGACACAGTCCTCCCAAGAAGAATATCTTCACTTCTCCCCACATTGATTCTCAGGGCATCCCTGGATACCTAGTCTCTTGAAGAAAGGAGAGTGCCATGTATTATATAAAGAACATTGACTGCTGGGTGGGAGTTGAACAGACGCAACAAGGCTGCATGCAGGAAATTTACTGATCTGGAATGGCACCTCTCCCTTGCTCTGTGAATTCACAGGATTTCCCACAGGTTGTGGCCATTGCATAGCTGCAAGCACAACCTTTTGCTACACCCAAAAATCATTGACGGGTGGATATAAAGGTGATACACCTGGGTTTTTTGACTGCTTTTGGTGTTCCTGGGGGTCACTCCTTTTCTAGTCCAGATTTCTGGGGCATCCAGCAGCCCTTAGCCTACTATACTAGGGATAGCACAGATCTTCCTGAATGATCATGGATTGCTGGATGTGCATTAAACAATTGCCACCTATGGCATCTAGCTCCTGTATTGGTGTTCCAAGAAGCACTAACCTCTCTCCAATCTGGGTTTGAAAGACATATGGAGAGTCTAGCTATATGCTATCTTCAACTTTGATAGTGCCTGCCTGAGGGCCAAGCCCATAATCCACAGCCACTCTGTTCCTGCTGAGGGGAAAGGTACTATTAGAAAACCTGCTGAGATCAGAACCAGGCTGCAACTCAGATATATTCTAGAAGTCTGCCTTAACACGCCCCATCTAGACTGATTAAAAAAGCTTCCTGACTGTAGTGGATGTAACATAGAGGAAGGCTTATGTCCTTAATAACCTAGTACGGAAATATCCACATCCCTCACATCTCTAGCTATCAAGCAGTAGACTGGATTCTTGGACCTCTACCTCATGTTGGCTTTTGAGCTCAAGTCACCCTGATTGCTGAGAGGGAATCAGCAAATCCAGTAACAAAGCATAGCATCCAAGACTAACAATCTAGGCCTATATTCAGAAATCTCCAATTCTGACATAAACCCATCACAACATGACTGAGAAGGAAAACAGTTTCACTTAATCTTTAGTAATAATCACAGAGCATCACACAGAATCAAGAGATCTGGTATATGGAGCTCAAGATTAACTTTGTTTCAACTTAAGGCAGACATTTATTTATCCCAACCCATGTATCAGGAGAAAACCTTGGTAAAAATATCCTTAATAAACATAATTGAGCTATTGAAATTAATTTTTACAGGAAAAGCTTTAATAATGCTTACTGAAATTAGGAGAATCATATTTGAACAAAATGAGAAGTAGAAGGATAAGGGAATATAGAAGAGTTACAGCCAGATATCACAGAGATAAAGGATGCAAAGTTGAACTTAAAAATACAATAGAATGTCTCCACAGTAGACTCAGTGAGGCTTAGGCAAAAATCAGCGAGACAGAAAATAGGGTTGTGGAAATCATCCCCAAAGACCAACACAGAGGAGAAGAGAATTTTAAAGAATGACTTATGAACTTATATAGCATCAAGAGAAACAACATTTATATTAGAGGGGCCCCAAAGACAAGGGTGGGGGGGAAGGAAGGAGGGAGGGAGGCAGCAATCCTATCAGAAGAAATAATGGCTGAGCACTTCTTCAAACTAAGAAGGAAACCAGGTTGCATAAGATTTTCCAAATAAAGTCAAACACAGACACACCAAACCACACTATGCTTGTAATGGTAAAAATTAAAGAAAGCCTTAAAAATGGTCTGAGAAAAACAGAGGCAATAATTAAGTGTCCACAGTAGGGCAATAAGGGGAGTTATCAGTAGACATCACACAGGACAGACAGGAAAGGTATGACATTGTCAAAATACTGAAAGTAAATGAAATTCCAAACCCAGAAACCTACTAACCCATTAGACTACTTAGAATTGAAGGAACAATAAAGGCTTTACAGATAAATAGCAATTAAATTCATCTTCTCTTAGCTTTCAAGAAATATTAAAGACTTTATAAATAAAAAAATAAACCTCATGGCAGCAATGCTTAACTACATAAATATGGGGGTGGGGTGCAGCAAGATTCTAAAAATGAATACTGGTATAAGGAGCTCAAGATTAACTTGTTTTCAACTTAAGGTAGGTAAGGCTCACAAAGATAAAAGGGAGAATACATATATCATGACCAACTAGGATTTATTCTACAATGATGGATCAACATTCAAAAGTGTAATTCACAGCAACAACAAAAGAAAAAAAAATCATAGGATTCTATCATTAAATGCAGAGAGAGGATTTGATAAAATTTAAAATCCATTTATGATAGAAACCCTGAAATTGGCATAAATGGAACATGCCCCAACATACCATGACAAACCCACAGCTTAATAGCATGGTTAGTGGTGAAGAACTTTTCTTAAGTTAGGGAAGTTTTAATGTGATTAGAATTAACTTACCTTTAGAGAAAAACTGATCCATTTATAGGATTCAAAAATGATTGAATTTAGACCTGTTTTATCCAGGATCACATCTCTCAATCACACTATTTCTGAGACAATGATCAATATTCTCACTTGTTATTTCAGAGATATCTCACCAAACAAGGAGATTGTGTTACTGAAATTATGTTCTGTTTGGGAGAAAGATGTTAATTTTATAATGGAAGGAGACCAAAATGAGGTACAATATTAAAAGTATAATAAATATAAATATAAAAGTATAAGAAATATATAAGGAATCAGCACTGACCTAGCTATTTCTACAGGAATAGCTTTTATGATTATAACTTAGGATCCCATCTGTAAAATAAATTCCTCCAATCATGTGATTAATGAACTAGTGGGTGGTTGAGACATAAAAGCAGTAACTTCAACAGGCAAACACTGACACATTAGCATTCAATGAGATTTTCCTACTTAGGAGAAGCCTAGTTAACAAATAAGTATGCAGAATGAAGATAAAAGAGCAATAGCATGAATTAAAACAATGCTTTTTAAATCACTTGGGGATTTTTCTGTGTAATTCTTATTTTCTTAAATGAATTCAAGGAACTGTTGTGACTCTTGCTAAAGAACAAAAGTTGCATTGGCTTGGGGTTGTTTCAGATTTCATTTGCCTACAGCAAGGTTTTAGAAACTACTGAAACTGTTTTCATGGAACATGAGAAAGTGTTTTTTCTGTTACTAATAAATGTCATTCTTATAGCCTTACTGATCAAATCTCATATTTTCAGGCATAAACAGAAAGTTTATCTTGCTGAAATTTGCCTCATATTTTTCTAATGAGCAAAAATAGTAGCCATATACACACATACAGATGATACACATATTTTACATATTCATACAGGCTGTCATGATTCATATATCTATTTGCATCCATATATATAAAGTAAAATGATTTCATTATATGTTGTTTTATTAAATCTACACTTTTTGACATTTATTTCAAATTCTCTCATTTTGACCATGCATCATTTTTAAGTGATTTCAGAAAGTTAGTACTTTTTTTTTTTTTTTTTTTAGTTTCTTTGCCACCTTGTGTTTGATACATAGTTAGTAAATAAATCTCTGTACCCTCTTCTTGATCCTTCTTTTATACATGGATTCTATAGCAGCTTGGAAATGGGTTGGGTTTTGTGACATGGTGTTTGTGAAAGAGTTTTTCTGATAATTTCATTTTCACCAAGTGGCAATTTTGACACAATCTGGAATGGTAGCTGTGTCTGTATTTGTATGATGTGTGGTATGGCTTTATGTATGATGTGCTATGCATGTTTGATTTTATGGTTGTGTGCAATGAGTGGTATGTTCATATATATAGAATATATGGTACATTTGTTTTATTTGTTGTATATATAGTTGTATATATAATACGTGGTATGGTGATATGGTATGGCAATATATGATTGTATGTATGCTTGTGGTAAGGTTCTTTCAAAGAAACTAGTGATGTCTTACTCTGTTTTGGCATTTCTTGTCATGTCTCTTCAATCTGTAAATCAAAGGACATAAAATAACATGCTAGGATTATTCTAAATGAAGGAACCCAATGGAGTTATACTGTATTGACCCTTGGCAAATAGACCTAATGTGTCACCACTAAGGAGCTTAATGTGATCTTCAGAGACTGTATTTGCAGTCTTATCTGAGTTTTCAAAAATACTTATGCTTTGTCAAGACTTAACAATCCTTTATGATATTACAGTGGCGTTCTTCAGGATGTGCTGCCAAATGTGGTGGATTCATCTTAGCAAAGAATGTAATGCAGTTAATGACTTAATATGGTGCCAAAGGTGTGAATTGAGGTCAAATATGTTCTGCTGAACAATCATTGTATCTGTAAATTCTCGTTTTACCTCAATAAATGCTCATTTTGTGCTTTCTGTAGTGTAATATACTTGTATTTTAGTATAAAAATAATGTTCACATTATCTACCTTGATGAATTTAATACACTAGGAACATAAGCTTTTATCTTCTGGCTTTATATAGCTTTTAGCACAGTACCAAGAACTTGAATGGTATGGTACATTGGTGATAGTTTTAGGTAATGGATCACATCTACCATATGATGATGTATTCAACATCATGCATGCCATAAAATGTTAATCATGTGTAAACTGTCATCAAGCACCAAAGGATAAGGTCTTACCTTTATGATCATTGACAGAGGACCTTGAATAATAGTAAATGTACTGTAGCTTATCCATTCTACAAAGGGAACTGCTTCTGGTTCAGAATATCAAACACTGATGATTATGTACTGGTTAAGATAAGAATGGGAAACTGAGTCTCAGTCCAACCAGAAAAGATGAAGAACTTTTAATATATATCTGTCAGCCCACCCCCTTTTTGTGGGATAGTGTTAATATTAATTATTTTATATTTATATATATATATCTTTGCAATGCTCAGGTTTTGTAAGCAGTACAAAATCAAATCTTCAGTGTATTTTTTCTTTGCTTTTCATATTTAATTACTTTAAGGTATCTAAAATGATTACTTTGTGCCAAGAATTTCAAACAATATATTTAAGAAGAGTAAAAGTAAAGTTTCTCACTACTGTGAATTTGAAATCAACTTGTTTTAGCTAAAAATGAATTGTTTAGAGATAATTGCATGAGAAGGAAAGTAGTTTGAGGACATATTCGTGTGTGTGTATGTATGTGTGTGTATGTATATGTAGTATGTATATTTGTTGACTCTGAAAATTAATCATTCTGACTCTATGGCAATGACACCTGCACCTATCCCATAGCACTTTCTCTTTAGAACTTGACACTCATTGGTTTCATTAATAACTTGGGAAAGAAATTGTACTAAAACATAGTTAATTTTCTGTCTATTAAATTGTATATTATACACAAACCATCATTCTTTCACTTTCATACTAGTTGGTACCATTTCCTAATGTATTTTTCCCTTTTTTTGGAGGTGATCATTTTGTTTGTTTGTTTCCATTAGCTCTATTTCTAAGCTTATTTCTCCTTTTTGCCACTTTTTCCTTTTGTTTACCTTTGGAATACAAGTGTCCTCCTTTTTGTGAAGTCATGCATTCTTTGGCAATATATCTTTTAGCCAAGGGAAGTTGTAGACATTCTGCTTGTATTCACTCTTAACCTACCTTCTGTTTCTAAATGTTATTATATCTTGCAAGGCTTACAAAAATCATTTTATTCAACATTCAGAACAAATGTCAATCCACTTGTCAAAAATGTTATCTTGGTATAATAAATTACTATATCCCTAAAGAATACCAATTATAATTCAATTTAGTACTTAATATATCATTTAATAACTATTTGTTTTTAATGTTCTTTTCTCCATTATATTTTAACTAACTTGTAGAAAGAGACCTATTATCGTTTAGATGTCATCTGAAGTCAGTATCTAATAAATCGTTAATAAATGTTTCTTTGATTTAATTTGGAACGTTTCCCTTTAAGGTACTGTTTCACTTAATTGGGTCATATTCTTGACAATGAAGTTCTTCATTATAAGCTTTGAAATCAATAACTGTTTTCTCTTAATTTGGACATCATCTTGTAGAAAATGAAGATATACAATTTACAATAATTAAGTATATTATGAAACATGTATGGGTTATCTCATGCGTAGTCTTCTGATCTGGAAACCTGATGATAATAATGTGTTTTTACTGCATAACTATATGTCTTTATATATTTCTAAATCCTCTTTATTAATCAAATACATTCCAGAATTTAAATAATTTATTTTTGGTAGATTATGCTCTTTTCTTCTAATAAATTCCTATGCTTCTTGTGAGAAAGACATTTAAATCAGAAATTCTAAAGCATAGGTGACATCACATACAAATGAGTAGTTTACAGATTATAAAAACTGTTTAATATGAAATCATAGCTGTCCTCTTTTTGTAAGTTGAATAACCTATTATTTTTTGCAAAAACTCCATTACTACTAGTAGTACAGGAGTTGACTTGAAGATGTTTTCTTCAGTGTATGTAAGATAGTGTCTACGTGTATACCATGTTATGAAATTTATATATATTTCAATGCATATAAAATAATACTGGGAGCTGCAAACTCTTAAAAGTTAGAACACATTAAGTCTATCATGATCATTATGCTACAAATAATTATTGGGAAAATACTAGACAAAAAATATGAATATAAAGTCTTGAAAGAACTGGAAGGAGGTCTTTGTAAATTTGCTCCATAAAATATTTAAAAATGTGATACAAAATATCAATGAATGTAAAAATGAAAAATGTATAACAGTTACAATTAGTCATAAGTCCATGACATTTTAATTTGATGTTATTCATTCATATACCCACTGACACAAAAGAAATTACTCCTATTTTGAGCCATTATTAAATGTCATTAAAATCAGAAATAATGAAACTTTATGCTTCTATGCCAAACATTAATATTTCAAGTGTTTCTCATCTGATTTAGGTATTTTGTTTATTTTTACCTTAATAGATAATGGCTACTTGTTTAATAGACGTATGTTAATATTAGAAACTGAAAGCAATACTTTATAATTAAAGCTAACAAATTATTTAAATTATTATTCACATACGCTCTTTTGTTACCATATTTTAGATTGTTGTTTTTGTTTCAATCTAGCTACAATTTTGTATGCAAATGTTATTTTGTAATCATGCTAATAATATACATATATACCTTTTATTGGGTTTTACATTAAAATTGCAGTTAGAGTGATGCAAATATATTTAAGCTCATTGAATGATCTTCAAAATATCTATTTCCCTCATCCCCATCTGCCTTTGCCCTCCCCTTCCCCCATGATCCCTTTGGTTTATCTTTGACCTTTTGATCTTGTTGAGGTTTTTTGTTTGTTTTTGGTTGTAATTGCCCATTTCCTTGAGCTTTCTCATTTTTTTTTGTTTTCTTTTTTTTTATTTTTTGTTGTAGTCATTGTTCTTTCACATTCCTCCTAAAAGTGAAGCTATCTGAGCACAGGGGAGTGAGGTGATGGTGCACAGGTGAAATGGTGGTGGGAACTCCCTGTGAACTACAAATGATGTCAAATATGAATAAATAAATCTAATAAAAATAAAGAAAAAATACCTATTTCCTAAATATATTTTTTGTGGAAGTAATCTCAATAAAATGAAAGTGTGGCTTTTCTATAAATTATTGGAAAGATTAATAAATGAAAATAACTCCTGAATTTACTATTTATTGTTGTATTCCACAGGAAGAAAAATATACTATTTAAGGACTATTTTTTTGTTCTATTCTATTTTGTTCTATTCTATTCTGTCACCAATTTTTCCTCCTAATCGCACCGATTAATGAGATTATATTCTCATGAAGCAATACTGGTATTTCTAACTCTAAGAGTTGTATGTCTGCCAAAAAATATATATGTTGGTAAATTGACATAGTCAAAATCATCCAGTTTGTTATTAATCTAATATTTGATTTGCTGTTTTCTGAATATGCCATAAAATAATAGAATGCATGATTTCAAAAACTTCAAGTGACATAATCTTGCTAAAAATAGGTTTTTATCACATTGTTTAGGGACAGATGTATTACTGCTACTCCTATAAACAAAAAAAAAAATATGTTACAGACAAGTCACATTTTCTATGTTTTGGAATTTATATTTCCTTAAGAGTATTATACTTTGGGCAAAACTTTTATAATCATTCTCATATTTCCAGTTATCAATATTGTCTGATTTGAATCACATTAATCTTGCCTCTGTTACTTCAAGATTGATGCAAACAATTTGATGTTTTTCGCTCTATTATGATATTTTGTAAAAAGATATAATTTAAAGGCAGTATAGCAATCTGTCAAGAGAAGTAAGATGTAAAACTGTGAATAGGGCTTTTTCCAAGAACTCAAATCACATCTTTGAAGAGTTGTTCTTGGGATATTCTTTTATTCAGTGGGAACTAAATCAATTTTCTCAGCTATCCTATTTGCTGACTAGTATTAAAAGATAGTGATAGTGATTAGAGATAACCAAAAAAGAAGCTATTTTTCCCTTTAAAAATGGCTCCTCTTTAGTATTAACTGAAAGTAGTATTAACCAATATTGAGGTCTCCTGAGCCTTAATATTGCTTATTGATACCATCTGCCAAATGATTTAAAAACTGTATATTTGAAATTTAGAAAAAAATTTGAAACACAAGAGAGGAGAAACTCTCACTATTTATGGGAAATGAGGGGCCAGTATCTCCAACCAGGATTTTTTTGTGAAGTAATCATATTAAAATGAAATTGGGTACCATTTCACACCATTTCACTCCTCAGAAATAAATCTTTGAACAATGGTGAAGGACTTTCAGTGCCTTGGTGGTGGGCATGGTGAGGTAGCATGCATCTGAAAAGTATCACCCTATACTTCTGAATCTTACACAGTGTTGTAAACCAGAGTTACCTTAGTTTTTAAAAGAGCTTACATGTCTGAGGAAAAAAAAAAAAAGAAATACACCATTGATATAACTTTAGAAGGATAAATAAAATCTGAAATCTGATAGCTGTCTTAAAGGAATTGCTTTTGGACTTAAGTTTTTCAAAGTTGTAAAACAGTACTTCTAGTTTTTTAAATTTATGTAAGAATACTAAAAATATCCCAAGTTTTTTGAGAAAAGGATTGAAAATGATGAAATGAACTCTGAGAGGGAGAAAATAGAAAGAATTGGATGGTGCATTAGTTTACTTTTTTAACTTATAAAAAGTCATTTCTTGGAAAATACTAAAATATATCTAAAATATGGCTTGTATTATATTATTTTCTATACTTATTTGTGTGGTTGACCTAACTATCTTATTTTGTATGTCACTGCTGTTCAACAACTTAAGCTGACCATTTTATTTAAAACAAATATTTTAAATATAGTAAAACTTTTCAAACTCTAAACTCAAAAATATGAGAACTATTGATAGTAAGAACATTGTATACTAATAAATAATTGAGTACTGATTATGTGTTACAAATTTTACTAAATACTTAGCTTGTATTAGATCCTCTCCATAATCATATGAGTTAAAAATTCTTATAGTCTAATTTTAACTGATACAGAACTTGATGGTTAGACTAGGAACCTTTCTGTCCTGTTAATTATCACATTGCACATATCTCCAAATGCATCCAATTTTTAGGAAGCTTATAAATATTTAATTTAAGCTACAAATATTTTATAAAACAAATATAACAAGACATAAGTCTAGCACTATAACAGTGAGAAAGTCTTCTTTGATAGATTTTCTATTCTGTATGAAGAGACAGACAATAGAAAATACTGATGAGAAATATTGTGATGAAAAACAAAAGTTAAAAGGAGGTAATTTGAATTAGTAAATGGATGGAAATTACTTGCGTTAGACAGTGTTTGGAGAGACAGTACACTTTGGCCCTTTCATGCTTGCACATCTTTCTGGGTGTATCAGACTGCATGACCCTGACTAAAGTCCATTTTCTCACATTTATTTCTAGATTGAAAGAGGAACTATGTCTCTCAACCCATGGACAATAGTAGCTCTGGTTAGTAGTTGCTAGAAAAGCAACAGATTCCCTAAAATTGTGTTCCTTTGCTGTGGTGCAGACATGCTGATTGTGTAGCATCCCTCTGAGTTTGTCTTGATGCCTCTGTGAAACTTGGGGCAAGAACAGATGCAAATATGCTGATACTCATGCTTCTTTCTCAGCTATGAGCAATTAAAGATTGTTGTCGCCAGGCTTTGAATCTCATGTCTTCTGCAAGAATCTATGAAACAGTAATATGCTAATTTAGCCTTTAAGTAGGTTGAAATCAATGCCCAAATTCAAGTGCAGAATTAATGCACCGCTAGGACAATTTCCTTTACCACTATCTTTGATGGCTATACTGCAATTTAAGATCCTTAGGCATGAGCTTTATTCTTAAAATATTCTTTACAACATCCTGCAACTTTATTGATATATGAATGAAACAACTTTAAAGTGTTATTCTGTATTTCTATTTGGGTAGATTCTCACTTAAAATTAATTAACTTGGCATATTCCTAATTAGAAATTATTTTATTTCATTTCATTTTGCTGGAAAGCGAAATGGTCAGACATGCAATTTTATGGCCTGTTGTTGATGATTTGATTGGAGAGTAAGGGAGTTGTAAATAATGCTTCAGTAAACAGGTATCCTTTTGAATTGATATTTTTGTTTCCTTTGGGTGGAATTGTGTCCTAGAAATGGAATTACTGGGTCATATGGAAGCTCTATTTTTAGTAGTTTGAGGACCCTCCACATAGGTTTAGATAGTGGTTGGACCAGTTTGTACACACATCAGCAGTGTAGGAGACTTCCTTTTTCTCCACATCCTCACCAACATTTGTTGTTCCCTGTTATTTTTTTTTTTTTAAGTGTGTGCCATTCCCACTGGTTTAAGGTGTTATCTCATTGCAATTTTGATTTGCAGTCCCTTGATTATAAGTGATGTTGAACATTTTTCCATATACCTATTGGCCATTTGTGTTTCCTCTTTGGAGAAATGTCTCTTTAGCTCTTCTGCCCATTTCTTGACCTGGATTGTTTACTTTGTTTTTGTTAAGTTGTGTGAGCTCTTTGTAGATCTTTGTGATCAGCCCTTATCAGTATTTTGTGTGCAGAATTTTTTTCCCAGTCAGTAGGGTGCCTCCTTATAATGTCTCTTCCTGGAAACAACCTAAATGCCCAAAAACAGATGAGTGGAAACAAACCCACAAACTTACAGACAACTAATCTTTGACAAAGGAGCAAAGAATATACAATGGAATAAAGACAGCCTGTTCAATAAGTGGTGCTGGGCA
>JAGFMF010011574.1:5851267-5890341 GCA_019455555.1 Galemys pyrenaicus | reverse complement strand
CCATTTCTAGTAGACTGAGGAACCTCCATACGGCCTTCCATAATGGTTGGATTAGCTTGCATTCCCACCAGCAGTGTACCAGGGTTCCTTTTTCTCCAAGATGTGTAACCTTTAAGTATTCTGGTCTTAAACTTGCTTTGTACATTCTGTCTTGTTTGCATTTATGGATGAATTTTTAAATCTGTTTGTCAACTTCTGTGAAAGAAAACAGCCTGGAATTTTTAGGTATTGTCTCGAATCTTGGGTTAACTTAGAAAATCTATTATCTTAATATTTTTCAAATTTAAAATATTAAATCTTCAAATTCAAGTATCTTTCTCTTTATTTAGATCTTTAATATCTTGCAACAGTGTTTGTAGTTTACAGTTTACAACTGTATTTATGTTGTTGATTTTATTTTAAGTATTTTAATGCATGCAGGTTGAATTGATTTCTTAATTTTGTGTTCAAATATTTACTCTTACTGTCTGGAAATACAATTGAGTTTTGATTATGGACAATTTATCCTGCAACCTCACTGAACTTGCTTATTGTAGCTTTAAATTTTTTGGTATATTCATGTGGATTTCTTAGTGTTTTGTTAAAAAAGGTTATATCACTTACAAATAGAGTTAGCTTTGCTTTTCCTTTTCCTATTTGGCTGTATTCCTTTTCCGTTTCAGTTATTTTAGCTAGAACCTTTAGTGTAATGCTGAAAAGAAGTTGCATTGGTGAACATCCTTCCTTGAATTACTCTTTATCTTAGAGAGAGAGCTTTTAGCTCTCACCAGTCAGGTTGATATTACTTGTGGATTTAATATAGTTGTTCTTTATGAGATTAAGAAGTTGTAGTTCCGAAGTTTGATTGTTTTTAATTAAAAAAAATGGTTCCAAAGTTATTTTTTTATGAAGCTATAGTCAGTTTCATCATATACTATTTCTGTGTATATTAAGAAAATCATGTTATTAACTGCTTTTCTTTTGACCCACCTATTGATTTCTGAATACCACCTTCATATTTATAAAACAAAAATCCCATCTAATCCTTATATGGCTTTTCTCTAAATACCAGTCATTTTGAAAAATCTTTTCTTATGCCTATTTTGTGGCAGATGATTTATATTATCTTCCTAGTTCTCATTCAAGTATTTAAGGAAATTAATATCAAAAATTCAATAGAGTTATAGTTAATAGATTAATATCTAATTTTCTTTTGATGCTAAAATCCATAGTTCTTCCCACTCTTTCAAGATTTTTCTCTGTTTCATCTTTACATTATATATATAAGTGATATATATATTTAGTGTTTTTATAACTAAATAGGCTAATTTGTTTTTTAAAAGCTTTTAGTATGTACCTACTTCAATTAATAAGTTTCATTGCTCCAATAGATAAAACATTGTTATTCAGAATCAGTGGTTAGAGATGAATAAAACAAATGACTCCCTCCTGATAGAATTTTGCTTTTTTAATTGACATATATTTAACACATACCACTATGTAAGTTTAAGGTGTAACCATGTTGAGTTGATACACACATATTGAATATGGTTACCATTACAGCATCAGTAAGCATCCTTACTGTACATCATTATTCTTTCTTTTGTGATGTAGAATAATCTAAATCTACTCTCTTAGCAACTTTAAAGGAAATAATATGGTATTGTTAACTGTAATCAATTGCTGTGTATGTGATCTCTAGAATTTGTCTTTTAGCTTATATTGTACCCTTAAAGTATCACCAGTTCTCTGGTAATCAACATTTTACATTCATTTTTACAGGTGTGCCTGTACGTATTAGTTATATAGCACAGTATTTGTCTCTGTCTGAGATTCTCACTTAGCATAATGACATCCTTCTATATTGTTATAAATGGCAAGGTTTCTGTATGTGTATATGTGTTTATGTATATCATATCAGGTATTCAGTCATCATTTGATGAGCTCTTGGGTTGTTTCGACATTTTGACTACTGTGAATAATACTACAATAAACATGATTAGGTTATGATTGGTATATAACATACTGGTTTTATAATTTTGAAATATATTTAACACATATTTTCATCTCATTTGTCATTTACATATTTGCTGCCCATTTTTCCTCAAAATATAAGTTCATTCTTTTGCTCAGCAAAATAGTGAAACATTAAGGTAATTTCATCATGAATCTGGATATCTAATGTTGTCTTGTGGAAACAAAACTCTTTAGATGGAGTTTAAATATAAAGGACTCCATCACAGCCGCTTATTTAATTTCACCATATACTCATACATTAATAACTGCTAAATTATTTTTAGTGTTAAAAATAACATTTTCCAGTAAGTTAATTTTTAAACATTACAATATATTTTTACTTTATTTTTTGAATAACAGAATCAAATAAATGAAATATCACATTTAATCACTATTTGTATTCCCATTAAAATAACATTCACTCATTCTGACAATTAATGTTTAGTAATTATCACATCTAGCTTCCCAAATTAAAAGTCTTAAAAGCTGTGTGGTTAGAGACTATAAATTATCACAGTTCAAACATAAAATTCTGGAGACATTTTTCAACTCCACATTACAGAGGAGAATATCTACAATTGTCCAATGATGTAATGAAAATAAGAGGCAATCATCCAGGCAGATGTGTTTTAAAATGACACCTCTTTTGCAAAAGAGATTTTGCAAAGACATGTATTGAAATAAGAGAAAATCTTGACAATCAGAGATTTAGGGGAGCTTAGTTAGAGAATATATTTCAAAAAAAGTGTTGGCTCAGATGCAGTGAAACACATCTTGAGTTTTAATTTTGGATTAGGATTTAGACTTAGATCATATTGCTATTGCAAAAATCACCCACTGAGTGAATACTACTCTGTGTGCTCCATAATCACCACCATCCCACAAAGTACGGAAAGGCACTATTTTTTTTAGATTATTGAACTTTCATTTTTCACACCTCCTTCACATGCAGCTGGAGTGGCTTAAAGTCTCAGTAATAGGTTTGATTCATTGCTGCTCTATGAAGACTCAGTTTTCATATTTTTAGATTTTTACTAACGGATAAAACGTATTAAAAGATCATGCATTTCATAAGACATTTTATAGTATTACAGATACTTTCAAATATTTATTTTTTTACTAACAATATCCATAGATGGAAGTGAGGATAATCAAGTAGTGTGCTAAACTCAAAACATCATTTAAGTGTGCAATATATTATATAGAAAACAATTTTAATTTGATATGTTGTATATTTTCATGTGGTATTATAAATATAATAGTATATATATGTTTATATATGTGTGTCTCATCTATGTATATATTAATAATTGAAATTCCTGTGACATGGAATCAACTTGAATTTAAATCTAGTAGTGAAAATATATTAATTCAATATATTGATCCTTACTCTTGTCAGCTACAGGCCTACATCTATATATATATGTAAAAACATATGAATTAACTCAGTGAAGAATAAAAGTAGTGTTTTTTCATCATATAACAAGTTATTAACCACATAATTTATAAATATTTGTGAAGGCGAAGATTAAATAGAATAACCAAGGTATAAAATTAATGATTTTATTTTTCTCTTCTCTAAATGCACTTATTAACATGCAGATTTTCAACTTCAGAAAGTATTCATAATTTATCTTCCACAAATCACTGTGATTGCAAACTCTCCTAGCTAACAATTTCATTCAAACATTAAATTTTCATTCCTGTTTTAGTACCTATATACAATATTGAAAATAAAACTGTACCAGGAGAATGATGTTTTTAACTATTTAAACTAGGGAGATGCTTTTAACTATTTAAAGTAGGGAGATTGTTTTTAAAGTATTTATTCTTTATTATACTTAACATTTTTTTTTATTTTTAATTTTTTTTGGCATAGAAGAACTGGTGTGTAGGCCAGAGGTGCAGGGGTTAAGAGGATTCACCAGAGACAGAGTAGGGAGCAGAACAAGCACCCTACTGAAATACACTGCTAGGAGAGCAGCAGACAAGACAGGAGAGGAGGTCTGCTGTATTATATGTGTGGGTAAGCTCCCTGCCAGAGATTGAGCTCAGGCTATAGTGTGATAGTTCTGAAACTTAACCCCTAGTCCACCAGATAGTTCCCCTCTGTATGAATTATCCCACATAGGAGCTAGAAACCACCACTTCAATTTGGTTCACAGTTATCAAAATTGATATTGCCACACAAACACAAAGAAGGTCTGAAGACACATTACCTATGAGATATCCTGGGTGAGTGGGGCATGCTGTTAAGTAATTATGGTTTTAACTATGGTTGGAGATCAGGGATGATTGAGAGTTTACACTTAGGCAGGGGATTGCATGGTTTTAACTTCCCACTGGTGCCAAAGGAGAGAACACCTGATCTCACATCTCAGCATGCCTAGCTGTGGAAAGGAAGGGGGAGAAGTACTAGTGGGACTTTGAATTCTTTTTTTTTTTTAAAGAATTATTTATTTATACATACAAGCACTGGGACTGGGATACAGGCCAGAGGTGTGGTGGGGTGTAGAGGATTCACCACAGAGAGCAGGGAGCAGAACAGGCAGATCAAGGGAAGTACACTGCTGAGGGGAGCAGCAGGCACAGGAGGAGAGGTATGCTGCGCCATATGGGTCCCCTCCCTGGCCCGCAGCAGGGATCGAACTTGTGCTGCAGTGGCTGAGGTTTGCTTCATAGTGCATTGACCAACCCACTGTGCCACCAGGGAGGCCCTGAATTCTTTTAATAGTCAAAAATTAAAAATAAAGTCAAATGTTGCCACAATGTGATGGAAATAAACTAAATAAATTAAAGTATTATTTTCCAAAAACACAAAGTTCATTTTTATTTGCCTACAAAAATACTTCTTAAAATCTTTATTAATTTAGAATATATTGTTATACTCTTCAGTGGTAATATATGGTAACTTATGGGTTACATGCATCGTATTTTAAGCAAATTTACTTGAAGAGATCTGTCTATCACTATAAGAACTGTTTTTAACATAGACAATATGTCTGCCTTATTCACTGCCAGTTTGCTTAACATTTTCCAATGTTCTTAAGCATCTCATAGTTTTGTTTCTAAGATATAAAATTTATTATTCCAGTTTCTTACAGGCTATCACCAGCAAATGGATTTACACTCTTATCTATATGGCTTCCTTTCAAAGCAATGGTAACACCATGTACATTTCCTCTTCAACCTAAAATTATTTTTCTTGTCCTTTCATGTCTTTCATAGACCTCCTAATAGGATAAAAAATTGCTTTACCTGATGGATATTCACAGTGATATTTCTGCATTTTCAAGACATATCTTCTGGAAAAGGATTAAAAAAAAACAAACACACACACACAAAAAACCAATACATGTTATCCTGGATATTAGTTTATTTTCCTTATTCATGATTTTTTAAAAATTCAAAATATTACATGCACTGAGACTTTTAAAACCTCCCCTTAATTAGGTTGTCAAAATAATTGTTATAACTTTGGTATTATTATAAATTATAATGCTTAATTATAATAATTATATATTTTTATATAATTTATAATAACTTTTAATTATATAATTAAAATTTGGTATTATAGTATTTTAGAGTCTCTAGGCCTCAAGGTGGTGTAATGTACTCATTTCATGCTCATAACATTTAATCCCATTACTTTGAACATTTGAGTTTCGACATGTGAATTTTGGGAGGACACAGATATTTAGATGATAACACGGAAAGTAAAAAAATATGAAATTTAACTGAAAATATACAAGTAATCAAAGATGTGATGACAGAAGATACAATATAACACAGAAGCCAAAGGCGAAGACAGCCTGCCAGAGATTAAAAAAATAAAAAAGAGACTTATAAAAGTGTTACACTATTAATAAATAGTGTTAGAATGTACTACACACAGCTTTTCCTGTCTCTAGTCATGAAAATATTCCATGTGATGGGGGGCACTAATGTTGCATAGAAAGAAGAATATTTAATACCCTAAGATTATTTCTCCAACTAAAATTCTTTTTTAGTTACTCTTAGCAATATAGTAATTATTAAACTCTGTCTGATTTACAAAAATAAAATTATCAGTAATAATATACTGAGAGATAAATTGGAGGAAGTCATAAACAGCTTCAGAGAAAAATTTAAGTTGCATATAAAAATTATTGGTTTTTATTTTTGCTCTTTTGAAAAGTTGTATTGATTTTTAAAGGAACAGATAACTGCAATCGAAGAATATAAGCTAGAAGTATTTCAAGTATCCATTTTATGTTGTAAAAAGGCATAGCTTTACATATTTATTTTCCATTTAGTAGAATTGATACAAATAGTTCGTTCAGAAATAGTTCAGTATAACAAATGCTTTAGTAACAGTTAAATGTGCTTTTTTTGAACTGTATCTTATAGGACTCTATTCCATTGTTTTAAGAAAATGAGGATGTGTTTGTGGATTAATTACCAAAAAAGACAAACCAGTTTACACATCGATAAAGAGTTTTTTCTAATTGGAAAAGGAGTGGCACTAAAAAAGGTTTGGAAATCTATTTCTTTGGCAGGTAGATAAGTAGGACATGAATCAAAACATTATCCCTTAGCCCCTTTTATCTTCTTTGAATATCTACTTTGAACCACTGTTAAATGTTGAAATACATTTCTATTCCAAGTTGTCTAGTTCTCCATACATTTGGCTTCATTTTGTTAGTAAAGGAGGTGATTGGAAAAAAAAAAATATATGCATAACTATAAATCTATCTTCTGCCAATGAAATATGTGACTATAGTATGTGAAAATAAGTGTTTGCATTTATGATGCATAAAACTGTCAATTACACTTTGCAGAAGTGAAGAAGCTATATCTTTAATTTTTGTCTATAAGTATTTTTTAAAATTAAATATGGTCCCAATGTTATATAAAATTTACATAGAATAAAGAAGTAGATTATGATTGAGTTCCTGTACTTAAGTTTCCTATTTTGTTGAACATCTAATGACCTTTCAGACTAAATGAGAATTTTGTTCTTTTATACTTGACTGTCCTAACATAATACAGATGATTTTTACTTAATAACTGGGGGAATTGTATTGATTCATTATATCACATCAGATGTTTGAATCAGAATAATCCAAAGAAGCTAAGATTAGGATGTTAATTATGCTGAATAAGTATAATAAGTTCAGACATGCAATAGATTATGACAACTATGTAATTGCTAAAAAAGATAAAATGGAGAAATAGAGTGTCAGTGTATGAAAATGACTATTTCACTCTAACATGGATTTTTAGGAACACAGATCATCCGAAAAAAATTGTATTATTTTAAAATTTCCATCTTGGTTATTGGTGATATGAAACAGTGTTATATGTTATCCATTTTGTGCTTTTTTTTTTCCTCTTCACATTCTTCACTATTATCTTTGTCCCTTGGAGATATTGTTTCCATTTTTATTTATTTATGAATTGAAAATAGTAATGAAGATAGATAGCCAAATCAGGAAAAAAAAAATGCTTTCCAGTGAGGACAATCTATACACACAAAGCAACATCATACAGAATAAGCATAATGCAGTAAATGGACATTGGTCCAGCTAGAATGAAGAAAGTGCTTTGCTAGAGAAGGATTTTCATTGGAAAGGGAAAGTAAGATCTAAAGAGCATTTCATAAAGAAAAATTTTCCCAGCTGTGACTTAAGTGGAATGTAGAGCTTATAAATATGTTTTAGAATAGAAAAAGTGATCAGATGACCTAGTGGTAAGTAATGTGGTTTTGTTATGGAGAAATTTAGACCAAGAATCCAATTAAACAGCTATAATATCCATTCAAGGTAAAGGTAATGTGGTAACACTAAATAATATATAACACAAAAGTCTATCATGGTGTGGTAAACTTAATAATTATCATTTAAAAAACTTCTTTGACTGTAAATGTTACCTTATTTGAGAGAAAATTAAAAAAAAAACTAAAGAAATATGTTTGTAAAACTAAAATTTTGAGATATAGAGATTGCCCTGAATTATTTGCACGAATCCTAAATACATCAAATATATCCTTATAATAAAGACGTATAAGGAGTAGACTGTGTGATGACAGGCAGAAATTGGAGTGATGTGGTCACAGACCAAGGAATGTTAGCAACATTAGAATCTAGAAGTGGCAGGAAATGATTCTACCCTAGAACCTCAGAAGAGACCATGAACCTCCCTCCTAAAGCCATGATTTTGATTCAGTGAAATTCATTTCATTGTTTTGGTATCTAGAACTGAGAGAATAAATATTAGTTGTTTAAATTACCTTGTGTGGTAGTTTTTTTTTTTAAAGATTTTAAAAATTTTATGCATATAAGATGGGTACAGCCAGAGTGCGGGAGGTGAAAGAATTCACCAGAGACAGAGTGGGGAGCAGAACAGGCAGATTGACTGAAGTACACTGCTGAGGGGAGCAGCGGGCGAGGCAGGAGAAGTCTGCTGGGCCATGTGGGTCCCTTTCCTGGCCAGCTGGGGATAGAGCTCGCGCTACTGTGCAGCAGATGCTTCACAGTACAGCACTGAACCCACTGCGCCACCAGGGAGGCCCTTGTGTGGTAATTTTTTAAAGTCATTTTAAGACACTAATGCTTTCAAAATATTGGCAACAATGTAAGCATTGTTACCTCAATTAAAAAATATAAATAAATCCTAAAAAGAAACTAATGCTGTAAGAGGTTATTCAGTTGATTGTTCAGAAGCAATGCACAGAATCACTTGGAACAATCTTGTCATTATAATCATAGTAAAGAACTTAATTGCAGATTCTTTGAAATAAATCAGATATTTTAAAAACTGATCTTTGGAACTTGGGAGCAAATTAATTAATGTATCTAAACATTAGTTTTCCCTCTAGTATAATGGAAACAGTGATCCTGAGTTCATTGATTTATCATGAAAGGTGAATAAAGAAACATGAAATAGGTTGTAGAGTATGAATGGAATATACCCCAGATTGTAATATAATTATTGTATTATTTGATACCTGTTTTCTCTTAACTTCACAAAGCTTTGCCATGTTGATCTTTTACTTTCATGTACTTATAACTGAGCTTTATTACGTTTACTTTTTGTTTAGATGGTTGGTTGAATGGATGGATGTATAGGGAAGATGAATAATAATAAACACTGATTACTAATATCAGATGTAAGAGAAATATGTAATTCAAATTTTCCTAGTTTGTTTTACTTTACAACATCTCTTTATAATATTTTCTTTTCCTTTATTTCTCGCTAATGTTGTGTTTTAATTTATTTAGTTAAATTATTTGTATTTAGGTTACCTTGGTTTACCATACTGTGTATGTTTTCTGGCTATTGGTTCACACATCTCTAAATATGTTACTACACTGTTGGGGCATAGTAAGTTGAGCATCCCTGGTATCTTACAAGAAGAGAATTTCACAAAGCATCAATAATAAAGCAAATGACAGATTTTATTAGTTTGAAAGTACTAGACTCTGTGGAAGGCAGTAGTCTCAGAAGGCAGATTTGCTAGTAAGCACTAGAGCTGCCAGGCTTTTATGGTTCCTTATTTCAAAATTGGGAGGGGGCTCTCTTGATTATTCACACTTTTCTCCTATCACTTTTCCCTGATTCCCAGAATTTTAATTTTCCCTTCTTTCCTCTTTTTGAGTACCTCAGAGAAACTGCCATGATGGCGGGAGGTGGAGGTGGGTTTAAAATCAAATGTTGAAACCTAAAGATTTATGATACAGTTAAATGGGAAAAGGATAACTATGCCAGCCCATAATAGACCAGGACTGTTAAACATGATGATTCCTCCTAGGCCTCCCGGCAGATTTTATCATATTTTTGGGTCTTTGAACAAGACTTGCTTGATGCCTGCTGCATTTTGTGATGCAGAACTATAAGGTGCCTGGTTTCTACCCCCAACAATACCATGCTCACCAATAAAGTCTTAAAAAGTTCCTCTTCATTTCCTCTTCATTAAAAAGTTCCCACCATTTATCTCTGGTAGTCAAAATTCTGTAGTAAGAGTTCAGTTTTTTTTTGGAATATCTGATACTTTTTTTGCATGAGTGAAATCTGGTATTTGTGTTTTGCTTTTTGACTTATTTCAATTAGCACATCCTTCTCCAGTTACTTCCATGTTGTCTCAAGCTTTAAAATTTCATGTTTGGGTTTTTTTCGCAGTTGAGTATTCCATTGTGTTTTATATACTACGTCACTCATCTGTTCGTAAGTACTTAGCCTGGATCTATAACTTGGTCATTGTGAGAAGTGCTACATTGAGTATGAGTTCATATATACCTTCAGTTATTTTTTACAAATCTTTACATGACTCTCTAGGGAAAAGTAAACTTGCGTCTTTGGATTTACTTAGTTTTTCAATGTTTGGAAATTCAAGGTGAAAAGCAAAATAAATATCCAAATAAAGGACATGATAGGTATAAATAAGCAGTTTTAGACCTGTAAGAAATGTAGAAATAATTATAAAAATATATACCAAGATCATGTTGCCTTTAGCACCATTTCAAATGATATTTTTGCTGTTTACAATGATTAGATTTGTTTCTGGAAAATTACCAGATGCTCATAACATTAAGGTCAATGAAATGTTTATTCTGTGTTGAAGAGGCCATGCATCAATTCCACTTTTCTTTATTCCTTCTCTAGGCTTTTCTTGCACTTGATAAATTTTCCATCTACTGTTAGATTTCTAATTAGTAAATGTTTGGCCAACAGTGTACATAGCACATCGTCACACAGTTAAGATTTTCTGGTGTCTTTCTTAAGCACATTTCCAACATATTATGCTCCATGGTACTGCAGACTTTGTGCATGCCTGTTATCTGTAGTTACTTGTACAGATTATTTTGCTTTGGATTTTCAGATAATGTTATGAAGTACCACTTTGTCTTTTTAATCACCTGTCCACATAGTACTGTCAAGTAACTCTTTTAATCATTTGGATGAGCAAGTTGCTAAGATTAAATGCAACTGTTTCTATTGTATTATTAACAACATGGATAACCACATATCTGAAAATGGAAATATTTTTTAAGTGATCATTTAACGTCACACTCAACTATCACACATTAAAATTGTTTCTAGATTAAATTATCTTTCCTGAAAAGAAGGATGATTATGTGATCTTGAAACATGTGTAAATCTATACAAAAGACTTCAGTTACTATAGAAATAATGGCATAAATAACATAATACTAAATAATGGCATAAATAACATCTGTAGTCAATAATGTCCATAATAAAAACTCATCATAGCTTTATTTAGAATTTTTCACTTCTGTTTAAATGAAACTTCAGCCAGGTGTTATTACTGTCTGATTAGCAAAAGAATATGTGGAAACTTCATTGCCAATTACAAAAGGTTTAATTCCTTAAGCATACACTGATAGCCATCATTCA
This sequence comes from Galemys pyrenaicus, assembly GCA_019455555.1. NCBI lineage: Eukaryota > Metazoa > Chordata > Mammalia > Eulipotyphla > Talpidae > Galemys > Galemys pyrenaicus. The sequence continues at coordinate 5,878,950 of JAGFMF010011574.1, read as the reverse complement.
GTGTATTTGCAGCATATTCCTAAAGGAAATTATATACTAAACTTTCAACCAATCAAAATAAGTACATTCAACCAGTCAAAATAAGTACTTTCACAACACCAAGATAAATACTGTTATGTGGCTTCAACCTCATTTTTAAATCAACCTGAGTCATTGGTTTGAACTGAAATAAAGTCATTTCAAGAGAATGTTGTCACAAGATCAATACCTTCGAAACTACACTTAGCTATGACTGAGCATTTTTGTAGAATCAGAGCCCATTATCTGTTGAGAGGGTACCAGATATGCTGACATTTGTTTTCAGTGTTAGGCATCACTTAATAATTTCTGCTGTTGTTGCTCATTAAACGTTACATTTATACTCTTGCCCTATGAAACATTATTTTGTATTCATCAGATTATTTGTAGAAATATGCATGCTCAGTATTGTTTTCTTGCTCAATCTCATATAATCACATGTATGAAAGTATTTCTGAGTTGTAAGGGAGAATTATTACCATAAAGTGTTTAAAAAGCACATGAAAGGTTAGTAATCTAGATAGAGAGATAGAGAGAAAAATGGTATGGGGCACTTAATCCCTGATGTCATTACCTGGACATGAAGGGGGTGGGGAATGAGTCTGATCTGACTCATCACTACCCTTTAAATCTACTTTTGATTCAGTTTTTTTTTTTCCACTTTGGTTTTTCTTGACAGTTGTCACTGGAGTATCAGTGGTGTGTCTAGGCATCCCTTTCTTTATGCTATATATATAAAACCTGCAATCCTCAGTCTAACTCTGTTCTTTGACCAAAATAGCATTGACATGAGATTGCTGATTGTCAGCCATTGAAGAAAATACTGGTTCCTTAACTATCTCTTAGCCCTGCTTCACTATTTTCACTCTTGGTCATGTCTTTCCAGATTAGCGTCTATATTTTCATTTATGTTCTCTTTGCCTTTGCATCACCCAGGATTTCCATTTTATTATGAACATATACCACATTCTAATTCTCTTCATAGAAGAACACTTGAGGTGTTAGGATTCTCACTTATTCAGAATGATTTCTTCGTCATTTATTCTGATTCCAGGAATTCTAATGACAGAACCAGAAATGAAACTGCATGAGAAACTCTGCTTTGCAGGGAAATATTTAAAAAATTCCTTAGAGTCTATCTCTTCCATTGATGTTTTCAAACTGATTAACGAGAAACACTGCTTTCTATCATATTCTACTTAATACAAAGCCCAGAGTGGAATTAGATAGCTACTATTTTTTTTAAAGATTTTTTTTTAAATTTATGCACAGAAGAGCTGGGGTGCAAGCCAGAGGCAAGAGGATTCATCAGAGTTAGAGCAAGAGCAGAACAGGTAGAGCAACAGAAATATACTGCTGAGGGGAGTAGCAGAAAAGGCAGGATATGGGTAACCTCTGTGGCCAGGAATCGAACTCGCGAGCCACTGTGATGCGTATACCATCAGGAAGGCTCTAGATAACTACTGTTTATATACCACTTCTTGATTCACATAAAATAAACTTTGCTCCTTTGTAATTTTATGTAATCTTGTTTTATCACTTTCATTAAAGATGGTATTGATATCTTTTAACTTCCAGGGTCAATTCTCTAATTCATTGATGGTTAAAAGAATTTCAGTTTTATTCCCTACCACTAAATATGTGATTACCCAGGACCTTTTTAAAGCCTGTCTAAAATATGAACTAAAACATAAAGACAGATATTCCTGGACTTCATTAGTCACTTTCATTTATACACAGTGCCTTTTCAACAGAAGCAACATTACCACTTTAAAAATGCTAAAATTCCAATTGTTTAGTTTTCCTTTGTTTGCTCCCTGCTGAATGACGTAGCAGCCTCATAAATAGTCATGGAAGTGTGATTAAAAGTTTCAATTAATAAATCGATTTACATAACTACTTAGCTTTATGGATTTAGTCAAACTGAAATAGCATAGCTCTTTCCACCACTGCCATTTATTTCTATATATTATTATTTATATTTATCTATTTTATTGTATTTATTTTTAATTTTTAATATGCAGTAAATCCTCAATTAATACAACTGATAGGTTCTTGGAAACTGTAGTTTTCAGGAAATAAGGTATAATGAAATCAGTTTTCCTAGGTTCTAGTTGATATAAACAAGAGTGAAGACTTAGTGGCATATTTTTGGTCAGAAATATCCCCAAATTTCTTAATAAAAACCCAAAAGAATTCTAACATTAAATGATAACTTGCACCATTTGTTTATTCTACAGCCACTTTTTCCAGTTCAGTGTCATCGGTAGTAACAGCCTATCCTGACAGCTCACTCAGGTTGCAGGGCAGGGACTAACCCTGGATTGGACATCCTTCCATGGCAGGGTTCACTCACACCCACACATGCTTCAACTGGGACAACTCAGACACACCAGTGAACTAATGTGCACATCTGTGGGATGGAGGAGAAAACAAGTATTTTGAACAAACCACATAGACATGAAGATAATTTTTATAGATAGTGACCTTGGCCAGGAATAAAATTTTTTCCTTCTTAACTTTTTAACAAATTGATGTTGAATGAAAACAAATTTTTCAAGAACTGCAGTATTTATTTTTCAAATGGAAGTAGGAAAGCCACAATAACACCGGTGTCATGGGTTATATAATATTGTGTGTGTGTATGTGTGTGTGTATAAAATCTTAAGTGATTCTAATTTTTAATTTCCTGAGCTTTAACAGCCAAAAATTAAGTGTTTATATATACACTTATATATGTTATTAACATTTATATTAGTTCGTATATGATCTGGTGTTTCTAGTAGAAATAATAGATTTACACAGCTCAATCTAATCTCTAATCTTTGCTATCAAGACAGGACATTTTTCCCTAACAGGTCAGATAAATTCCTGGGTAAAAGAGAAAGTAGCACAAATCAATGAAGGTAAATGAAAAAGTAACATAAACATCTTCAATTGGAACCTTCTCTATAGCAGAACACTTGAGTTATTAGGATTCTCACTTACTCAGAATGATTTCTTCCTCATTTATACTGATTCCAGGAATTCTAATGACAGAACCAGAAATGAAACTGCATGAGAAACTCTTGCTTTGCAGGAAATTTTTAAAAAATTCCTTAGTTTTGGCCTCTCATATGTTTACCACATTATAGTTTAAATTAATCATAGCTGAGTAAAAGTAAAATTCAGTTGTACAAGATGTAGGTTCATGTGCTCCCTAGTCATGTGTAACTAATGGTGACTATATTGGATAGTAAGCTATGAGCATGCCAACTGATTTTTCTATTAAACATTGCCGGTCTAGAACAAGATAAATATGGTAGTTTTTCCATTGTGATCTCAGTGAGACAATATACTGTATTGCAAAAGCAAGTAGTGCTAAGTATTAGGAAAGAAATCATATATAAGGGAATACTTAATGGTCTATATTGTACAAATATTAAAATCATATGATCATGACAATTACTAGACTTATGAAAATATGTAAATTCAAGTGAAAAGAGGATTAAGTGTAATTCTAACTAAATGTTTTCTCTTTCTTAGACAGAAGGGAAAAAATATTGAAAATAACACAAAGGACCAATTTCTAGTCATGCTCCATGATCACATTGAACTAATCCAACTGCCAACCTCCCACTGAGTTCAAAGGATTTCTATGCTCACATCAGCTCTGCAGAGATGCAGAGCAAAATGAGAAATTGACTCAGAGATATTTGACATCCAATATGCTTGATTCAGTTTTTCTAATACAGAGGAACATTGTATTATTTCAGGTTAAAAAAAATAGAGAATATTCTGTGTGATACTATTGAACATGAAGTTATTTTTGCACATAATACCACTTTTGAATTTTGTTTAAATAATTAAATAATTCTTGTTTTTAACCTAATAAATTGTTACTGAAACCATTCCTAGAAAATAGAACAGAATATCATATCTTTTGAGAAAAGATTTCCATCTAAAGAAAATAAATCATTGATTTACTAGTTTAAGGAACATGATGACAAACATTTTATACTTTGTGCAGTGCAAAAAAAAAATCTATGTGGATATAGTTTAGAAGTTCTTCGTTCATGTAAGTGTATTTTTAAATAAATATACTAATGTGTATAGTTATCTGACTGAAGAAACTTTATCCAGTAGATTATACAAATGGTATATGAAAATTCAACTTTATCCTTAGTGACTCAAAAATTTCAACAAGTACCCTGCATTTTAAAAAGTTTAAATTTTAGCCTCCATCATTAGTTATTGTTTAGATCACTGCAGGACCCTTCCTTAAGGAAATGTAATGGAGTTTATACATATATGTCTGTATATATAGAGAGAAACATATGTAAATATCATGTTTCAGTATCTTTTGTGAGCATTGTAGAAACTGTTATCCTCTTAGAGACAAGTTTCAGAAAATGCCAAAACCTGTGCTTCATCTTCCCTCAGCCATAATTATCAGCATATGCTATATTTGTTTCCAAAAATTCTCTTAGTTTAAAACTGCATTTATGTCTCCTATGCTCATTAACTTCTGTTTGTTTGTGGGCCTTGGAAAAAGTCTTTCATAATAAAATTTTTGATTGTTTCTATCCTGGATATCAGAAACATGATATCATACACCTTTTACTTATTATGTGAATAAAGGCATAAAAAGGGAAATATGACAATAGCATACATATTTTACACTTATAAATACTATGATATTTAACTGAAAGATAGCTGCAATGCCATAGACACATACATAGCTTAATATGACTATATTATTCTTTAAACATGTTTTCAGTAATACCTTTCATCTTATCCATTGCAGCATTTTCTTTCCATTTTCAATGTACACTCACAAAATAATAGACTATATTTTTTAAAATGAAGAGGTTGTCATTTACACGAAAAAAAATTTCTTCACAAAAATAAAAGGAATGTTTTTTGTCTTGATCTATCTTTGAATAGAGAAATCCTACTGATTTTATGATGAGTTTCAAGGGGCACAGAGCAAGATGAAACAAGCCTAGTGCTACTGAGATCTGCCAGGCTGTAGACATGATTTGTGTATCACTGTGGTCTCTTAAAAGTGAACAATAATACATATTGTTTGGAAAATTAATTCTACATATTTCCCTATGATTATACTCATGGTGATATTTTTCATGAGCAACTTTTCTATTTCTAAAACAAAATTTATGTTGACTTGAAAATTTTAACAATGAAACTCATTTTTGCAAACTTATAAGTAATATAGGACAGAACAATTGCAAGTGTGTTGATTGAATAACTGCATAATTTAGTATAAATTCCTTGTAGCTTGGAAGTGTGCTATTTAGTCATTCAAATATCTGTTTTCTCAACCAATTTTTCTATGAAATTGACCAGGTTATAATATCAGACTAAATGTTGAAGAAACAAGATGACTAACATAGTTATTTCTCTGGAATTAATGGAAACTCATAATGTATAAAGACAAAATATTAGCAGGTAAATATATGTAAAGTAGGACAGTTCAATAGAATTTTATATAATGATGTAATTATTTAATATTCCTTTTGGCCAGTACAGTAGTCAGCTAGGCATGTGTGGTTACTGACTTCTTGAAATGAGGCTAGTAACTGAAAAACTAGTATTTATTTAATATTGACAAATTTAAAATCAGTAGTATATGGCAAGTTTAATAGCTGTCATATTAGGAGCTATACATACCTAATAAATTCTAGACATATATTATAGATTGGTTAATGTTATACATATACACATTTTTATTTTAAACAAACTCTTGATTTTTGTACATCTTAGAGTATGACATAGAAAATACTGCCTAAAGAGAATTGTTAACTAAATGAATTAAAATAAATATGTACTCTTGTAGTGATAACTTGCTATCAACAACTAAAAGATTAAAAAAATATATCTTCAGGACACTCTTTATATCTGAATACAAAAAGGTTTTTATGATAAATTGACATTAGTTTGTAAACTTCAGCAAAATGAGAAGAGAGAGTCAGGTTGATATTCAAAGGAAAATCTTTTAGAGCAGATATAACAAAGAGCCTCTTAGAGGAAGGTCCCATGATCCCTGATATCTGATACTTAGGCTCTTGTGAAGTCTTGAGTTGGGCAAAATCTACCTTACTCTTTTTTTTTTTTTTGTATTTCAAAATCCTCTCATTGTTTATTTATTTTTCTTTCTTTATATATATTTGATATCAATTGTAATCCCCATGGATTCCCCATCATCATTTCACCAGTGCACCATCACCTCAGTCCCTTGTGCTCTTATCTGCCCTCAACCCTCTTCTTCTTCCCTACCCACCAAGTGTCCCCAATTTGTCCTTGTCTTTTTGTTTTTGTTGTGTTATTATTATTATTATTTTCCTTGATCCTTATTTGGTTCCCTTATATTCCTCCTAGGTGGGGGAAACTATCTGGTATTTTTCTTTTGCCTTCTGACTTATTTCACTGAGCATAATCCCTTCCAGCTCCATCCATGTTCCTATGAATGACTCTAGTTTGTAATGCAAACGTGATTAGAAGCCACTTTCTAATTACTTTCAAAAGGTTGTAATATCTGAATTGCTAAATTTTCTTGCTACATGTTTTTTTTTTTTCCCATTCATTTATTTAATTTTAATTGTGGTAACATTGGGAAGTCCCTGTGAAGAATTACCACCATAATGTGTCCACTACCTCAGACTATTATGCCTCCCTCCCTCCCTCCCTTTCTAATGTCTCAGTTCTGTAGCTAACTATCCAGGTTCAGTTTTACAGCTTTTTATGACACAACTCACCATGTAAAAGAGGCTCCTGTGGCCAGAAACTAGGTCAACTTCCAGCGAACAGCTAACTAGGAAATGAGGCAACCTCTGGCTGACAGAGGCAGTCAGGCCAACATATGGCAGGGAACCAGTTTCTGCCAACAAGACCTACATTTCTAATAAGATCATTCAATTCAAATCACAGATGAGAGTGCCTCTACAGCTGACATGGTAATTGTTGTCTGGTAGATTCCTGAGACATATTCATTTGGCCATGCTGGACTTTTGATTTACCAACTATGAGATATTAAATTAATTTTATATTTAAATACTACATTTGTGGTAATATTACGTGTAATAGATAACTAACACAGATCTTTAGTAACAGGATATTTTTCATTTTCTAAGAGAAAATGGGTGTGAATGGGCTCAAAGAGGAAGGGGAAAGCCATTTAGAGTCTGAGAATTAATTATTTTAATGCCAACTTGGAATATTTTATCCAGAAGCTTATGCTGTGAATTTAGAATTATCTGTTTAGGCACTGGGTATATAGAAGAAGCCATAGGGAAGCAGACAAAGTAACAAGGAAACCTGTTCATTGGTCACTGGAATAATCTGAATGGGAGGTGAAGATGACCAGAACCAGAATAATAGTATTAACAGTGAAAGTGCATGGAAGTAGAAGAATTCTAGATATGTTTTGAAAGTGTAACCCAAAGGGTAGGCTATCACTAATTAGTTGATTATGGGTTTTCACAGAAAAAGAAAGATAGACTGGAGAGGGAGAAAGGGAAGAAGAAAAAAGGAGGGAAAAAAGAAAGACGAAACATTATAATGACTAATTTATATTGGCTTTCCAATTTTGTACATAAATTTTCATTGAAAAAAGTCTGGTTTTTATGATATAAAAGTATATTTTGATCATTTTAATTCCAGTGAACCAATATTTACTGCCGACTGAAAAATGAGCAGGCCTATCTTCTACCTTGTGCATTTACATTTTTTGCTTTTCATTGTTTTAATGCTCTTGACTCCAATCTACAATATGAACTGGATAGATTTAAGCCATAAAAAAAAAAAAATGAGAGTTATATTCTAATGTTTTAATATAGAAGACAATGGCCATTAAAACATTAGGCTCTTAATGCCCTTATTAATTACAATTTTCCAAATTAATCATAAATTTTAGTTTATTTTCTGCTAAAGTACCTAAATAACTACTTTCCCTTGTATTTTAATTAGATATATATAAAATTAAGAATAGCTAGCCTCCTGATTCACTTTTTATAAAAATATCAAAATACCTATTATTTAAATACACCATTTTAAAAAATACAAACCCCCAAAATTATTTTAACTGGGTAACAACATTGTCAAATACCCTACAAACTTTGAGATAAAAGTTTGGGACTAAAAAGTGGTTAAACGCAATTCCAATCACCCTAAGCAGACAGTTCCTCCCAACACCTTACACCTCCTCATATGCATATACATATCTGTGTTAACTTCTTCTCCAATGAGTAGATCTGGACATTGAATAGAAACAAACTCTCATTTCACCAAAAACATGATATAACTAGACATCATGTCTCACACTGACTTCAGAGGACATCATCAACTATGAAGTTGCCTCATGCTTCTGAAAATTGACAATGCATCTTACTAAGATTTTATATTCAGCTTCCAGTGTGTAGAATAAACAAAGTTCAGAGGAACATATTAAGTTGCAATATGGTGATGAAGTCAAACAAATCAAGACTGTAGGAAATTCCTTAGGAAAATGACATGATTTCTTCCGAGACAGAGAAAAGAGAAAAAGAGGGAGGAGAAAAGAGAAGTAGAGCTGTTTTCTCCCAAGGCGGTAGCCTCAGCAAAAAAGAACAATGAGACGATTATCTCCATAACAGACTTTCTGACTGAGGATGGGGGGACTGGAGGAAACACCTGTATTCTCAAACCAGTCAGCAGGGATGATGAAACAGATGCCCTGTTGATGAAGGTGGATGGATGAAGATGTTCCAAACACTCAGCACAATAATAATGATGTGTGTGGGGCATCTCACCTAGATTTTGACGATTCTATCCTGTCCGTGTTCCACAGCTGAAAACCCATTATTAGCCATAGCCACCTTCCCAAATTGCCACCTTGCACTGCTTTTCCAGGGAACCTACTCTATGTGACAGAGGACTCTATTAAGGAATTCTTTAGAGCATTAAATATCAGTGCAGTGTGTTCACTACATGATCCTAGAAATTTCCAGAGGTTGGCAGGTCCTGATTGTGCTGAATCTGAGGAACTGGGATTTCTTGCTCTGAACACTCAGCCTCAATGAAGAACTTCTAGGTAATAGGAAAATTCCAATGGGTATCTCTGACCAAGCAAAGGCTAATGACAGGGATAATTGTTATTTTGGCCAAGTTAAAAATCAGGATAGAAAGACATAAAACTGATATAGACTGGAGGGTCCATGCTGGCACAGACATCTTTGGTAACTACCCACATAGAAGAGGTGATGATAGCTGTGGAGACAAATTGAGAAGTTGTTACGATTCAGACCAATATTGTGATGGGTGTCAGGAGAAGTATCTCGCAATTCTGAGGTTTTATATTTGCTTTTTGCTACTTGTAAAGTCCTTTATTATTCTCAAGCATGCAATAAAACGTTTTATATGCCAAAATTCCACATTTTATTATGTTTATTTGACAATCTGAATTTCAACACTGACTACAGTGTTGATAATACTCATGTAAAAATTAAAAAAAAAAACAAACACTGCCAACTAGAAGAGATATGTGCACCCCTACTTCATTGCTGTAGTATTTACAATAGCCAAGGATTACAAGTAACCTAAGGGCCATCATATCATTGAATAAAGATATGGTTTGTATACACAATGGAAAGCTACTCAGCTATAAATATGATAAAATCCTGCCATTTGCATTAACGTGAATGACATGGAGGGTATTATTGGTAGCGAACATAAGTCAGTTGGAAAAAAATAAACGTGGTGTAATTTCACTCACATGTCACATTAAAAAAAATGAATGAGCTAAATAAAAATAAATAAACCTTTGGACTCTAATACAAAATTAGTAGTTACCAGAAAGGAAAGAGTAAGGGCCATAGGTGGTATGTTAGGTAAAAGGGGAAAATGCTTTTAAAGTGTATATACTAAAATAAATATGCTGGACTTATGTTTTTGGCTTTATTTATGTGATCTTGTGTTATTTTTGTTCACCTATTTTTCTTCTAATATAGAAAAGTTTCCTTTTATGTATATTTACAGTTTTCAGGAATAGAAAAGTTTATAATTTTCAGTAATAGAAAAATTAGATGATTAAAATAATCACATAATTAGAAAGTTAAATAATCCTTACAAAATAAATAAAATCATATCCTTTTAAATTAATATATTTTAAAGCATTTTTCCTAGGCTAACTTCAGATCCATGATCTCAAAAAAAATGTGACTATATCAGAAATATAATGACAGATAATGAATGACTTAGGCAGAACTAGTCTATTTAACATTTAAAATTTGCCTTTATGAATTCCTGATTAAATCACTTTGACTTACTATTTCTTTTCCAAAAATTTAACAACAACACAATAGAAAAAATGCAGTCACAGCTATAAAAATAATATATGTATATATTTTATAATATATTTTATACATATAAATACCACATACATATATGGAGTTAGTTTTCATAGGTTTGTCAAATAAATTTGTAACATCTTCATTAATTTAGTATTATAACAGGTTTAGGTAACTTGCACATGATTGTAGAAGAATAGTTTTTACTTATTTAATAAAGTTAAGTATACTGAAAAGTAAGCATAAAATTTTAATTTAGCTCTCATTTTGAGAAAGTCAGAGTAACATTTCTATCAGTGGTATCTCAGTTACAATGAATACAAGTGTATTCATTGGCCTACATAGCTTTTGATTGTATATTCCTATATCTCTTGACTTTTGTACATAAACATTACTGGTAAGTGCAATGTGTTTCTTGAGGCTGCAGTGGGAGGAAAGAATAATATAAAATTTAAAAAATGTGCATGTACCCTTATATATGAAAATATTAATAGGCTAATTTAATTGTAAAGCATATACCATGGTATGTTGAAAAGCATTATAAAGTCTCACAGACATAATTCAAATAGCATCCTAGGAAAACTAATTTTTTTAAAGGGTAATGAAATGTATCCCTTTGTATATTTCAGTATATCCTAAATATCCTAAATATAATATTACAATGAAAATTACATATATCTCATGTCTCTAGTAGTATATGCTACATTTCCAAACCACTATTTATTTGTAATTTTTTTAAGGTCCTTGCCTTTTTCATTGATTTTGTTTTTTGTTTTTTGTTTTTTGTTTTTTTTTCTGTTTCCAGTGACTGTATTTCCCTAGCCAATTATGTTTATGTTAGGTCTTTTTTTTTTTTTTCCTTTTCTTTTAGTTGAGGTAATGTTAGTTTATATCATTGTTTATATTTGGAGGTTGTAGGGCTCTCCCACTTCCCGCACCTGGTCAAGTGTTACTGTCATATATGTCATTTTTACATTTAAGTGTAATTGTAAATGGTACTAATAGGAATCAAACTCAATCTAGAACAAGTGCTACTGTTATTTCTCCTTCAATCATGAACCTGTGCACATATGCACAGCCACTTGCAACAGTTACCATGTGGTAGGCAGCAAACTAAGTATTTTTCATGTGTAGGATCATTCACAGATTATAAAACTAAGTAAAAGTATGAATTGAAATAAAATAATTGATAAAAGATACAACAATGGTGAAGTGATGATAACATTCTTCCATCTTTCCCCAAATATATTCTGTGAAACTTCTGTGAATATCTACTAAATTATTATCTATGGACATTATGATTGGGATCTGCATTTTAAACAAAAATATACCCCTGTTATGTTCAACAATATTGACAATGAGCATAGTTGTGTTGTCTAGAAATACAGAACACTTTTAAATTACATTTTATTGTCTCATTATCTTTCTAGACATCCATGTTGCTTTTTCTCATGATTAGTTTAAAATATAGAATCTCATAAATGGGATGTATAGGAATTAAGAAATATACTAGCTTCTAACAAAATCTCATGAATCTGAAATACTTAGAAAATGCATCTTGTTTTGTAATGAAAATATTATGTAATTATAGATAGCAAGCAAACACTTATTATCTTTCTTTAATAAAAGCACAAGAAAAAAATATATGTCATTTAAAGCAGCTGACTTCTTAGAAACAACAGTTAATTGTTTCTTTGTATACAAGTAAGATTTGTTTATATCAGAAACAAAATTTCTAATGTATTTTCTGCAGAGAAAGGATATCAAGTTTCGGTATAGAAATTAAATTATTTCTTTGTGTTAACTCTTGTTTTATAAAAGCCTACTATAAAATGCAGATAAAAACAAGATGTCATATACCCACTTTCTGCCACTTCTCTTAATCACTTTGCAGAACTCTCCTTGGCTTTAAGAATGGTTTGAAAACTACCCCTCTAAGACTATAAGCAACCTACAATTGAAGAGTGTAGGTACAGTTAATGAAAACATATGATAAAGGATAGGCATAACACAGTGCAGTAGTGCTTGTATCACAGTAAAGCATTAAAACACCTAAATGTATTGTCTTTAAAGCACTGTATCAAAAGCCTAATGCACATTTTGGGGCAACTTATGGCTATTGCTATTTGTTTTCCTCTACAGTTGAAAGAATGTGTCATGTCTGAACTTTCAACAAACTCAATTATTATATAATAGTCATTGTTATTAAGTTTCCCACAAATGTTTGTTCTAGAAATTATATTAATTTTGTTTCATTTATTCACATTCAATTTTAAGTAACTTAATTTACTTTAGAGTCTGCAGAAGAATTGTCTCTCAGGATGAAATCAGTGTATAAAGTATAAAATTATTAAAAAGTTTAAAAATCAGCTAAACATTTAATTCCAAAGAATTAATTGCAGATCCCCCTTTCATTGTTTTGAGACATAGTTTAGAAACTGAACTACCATTATGAAATCTATTCCATTGGCGGACATTTTATCTTAATCCTCAGATTAAGTAAAACTGAGAAAACAGTGTTTTCTCAGAAACTTTTCCAGAAAAGTACATTTCCTCACTTAGTCTATGTGAAATTCTAGCTTTTGAAAAAGAAATATGTCCTGATCAGATGTATAGTTTCAGAAGACAGTAAAGACTCAGGCTTTATTTTGCTAATTATATCTTAAAAGGCTATCCATTCAGTATGCAGACACCAAACCTGATTACTGTCTTATCCTATTGAAATATTTTGAAAGCCTAGATTATAATCATCATAGTTATATAAAAATGTCAACAGTCCTGAATGAAAGAATATTTTTGCTAGCAAGCTTATGATCTGTTTATATATGTATACATATATATTTATAGTCATGTAAGTATATCATTTTTAAAATTTTTCCAATACATAGTGAATATATGCTTTCAGAGTTTTACTTTTCATGAAGAAAAGCTATAGCACAAAACTTAAATATATAATGTTCAAATGTACTTTTTCAGAGCAAATAATTACAATAGAATGAAGAATTCATAAAAGGCAAAAGTAGTATTTAATAACCACAAGTGTACCTTATCTAATAGCAGAAATGAAAAAGGAATTACATACTCAGCAAGGAGTCAGAAGACAGGGTAAGCATTTGCCACTCAGTACTATAATGGATTGAAATTACACTTACAATAGCCACCCAAAGAAGAAAGCATATGATTGCCACCTACCACTCTACTTCTGAAAAATATAGACACTATGATTAACAGCTAACTATGATCCCCCTAAAGAAGGGTGTTTAAGAAAACTGTGACTCACAGCACAACAATGGAACTGACTTATATGTATGCCTTTGATGGTCAGGTATTAAAAAGAGAGAAAGAACTAGGACTAAAAGAAAAAAAAAAAAAGCACTTTCTAGTCAATTTATCACAATTTTCTGTATTTTTTAAAAGTATATTTTTCACTGTCTAACCAAGCGAGTCATATTCCAGTTGATGTTCCAGGAAGCCAGCTATGACATCATTTTCCCAAATATGATTATAAGACCTTCTGTACAGGTAAAGTAATTAATCTTGTCATTTTTCATATTTGACTGTTTAAACCCATGTTCAAGCCCCCCAAAGCAGATAAAAATCAAGTCCTCTTTGATAGTTACACTTGTAGTTAGACGTATAGAAAGGGATAAATTAAAATTGGGCCCCCTATCACGAAGAGCAACTGGATGTCATTACAGGTAAGTTACTGAAAGTTGAGAGTCACAGTTTAATAAAAAAACAATTAAAATTTGGAGCAACCCTTTCAGCAGCTGCACCAGGCAAAATGAATTTGGGAATTAGAATAACTCAGTTAGCAATTACAATAACAAAAGAAACAATGACTTTATTGCAGTTGAAAAATAAAAGTTGTTCTAACGTGCTTAGCTAGTCATAAATAATCTCTTCAAGTGACATGTGATATATGAAGGAATTCCTATTTACAAAGAAAATGGTGAAAAAGAAAATTATAGAAACTAAATATCTATAAAGGAAGAACTATTGAATACATTAGAGTTAATCTGCATAGCTAATGCTTTAAGACTTATTTAAAAAAATGCTCAGGAAATGAGGTTAAAATGGATGCTTCAATCATCCATACAATATTTATAAATAGGAAATGTTTCATATTTCATTTAATATTAGCATATTTTATATAGACGTAGGTAGACGTCAGGGCACTCAGTATGTTATATGTTTGTTTGTTTTTTAAGCAATAAGAATTTTCCTTTGCTTGATGAGTATCTCTTTAGACTCAGATCTGAAGGCTGCTTATATTTGCTCAGTTTCCATCTGGGTAAAATGAAGTTCGCAATCGTTAGTTTCTCCGACATTTTGAATTAATTTCAGTAAAAGTATATTAATCTTAAGAACAAAATGAAAAACCTAGCACAATCTTAAAGTATTCTAAGTGTGGCAACTCTATACATTATAAGTTTTAAAAGAATACTTTTATTTTTTTGCCTCGATCATTCTAACTAGTTCTTTTGAATAACTATAAAATGTTAGAATGTCAAATAATCTGATAGGCCAGAAAGAGTAAACATTGAACTTTCAAAAATGTTGTTGCTATCTATCTGCTGCTCTTTTCTGCATTAACTTATTTAATTTTGGAAAAACATAAAAAAACAAGCCAGTGGTGCTAAATTCAAGTATCTTGGTTTCTGTCAACAGTATGTCCAACATTCCATTCTGGGATAGCCATTTTCAGGTATTCCTACTCTGTATATGTATTTTTCTTTTTGGTTGTTTTATTTTTTACTTAGAAAACAATTTTAGGTTCACCAGAAATTTCAAAGATAATATGGGCAGGTTCTATGTCCCTTTTCTCCCCGAGAACTATATCTTATATAAATAGAATATGATAATAAATACAGGAAACCTGTAAGTGTGTATATAATTCTATGCAGTTTATCCTATGGATAGATTCTTATAAGCCCTACCACAAGTAAGATGCATAACTATTCCATTCCCACAAAGAGCTCCCTCTTGCTTTATATACTACACTCTCACCATCCTTGTTAACAGAATTTTGAAATGTTATTTTTACACTTACACAGTGTTCAGATTCAAAGAGAGTCACATTTAATGAAGAATATGTAGGTTTTGAAAGAAATAATGTGAAAAATATTTGGGATCATTCTTCCTTTTCTCTTCCAGTAGTATCTCATAGGCTATTGCTGATTCCCAATTGTATTGAATATGGTTAATTAACAATCTAATTAAGCACCAGTTTACTCTACTACAGTTGATAAGGTTAAATTCTTGTTTTCAAATATTTTACTTTATTATTATAATATCTATGTGAAGAAAATTAATTTTATAGGCATAGACACTATTGAAGAAAAATAAAATTAATAAAATTCATAAAAAGGGTTGATGTGGTAAATGAGACAATAAAATAGTTCTAATGACAGCAATTTATTCATCTTAATAAAGTGCTTTGTTTTTTATCATAGTGTTAGGGGGAAAGGTGGTCCTAAATGGATTATGGGTGTGTGGACTCCAACCCCCACTCCAAACCATCAGTGTTCCAAAACCACAAATCCAATAAAATAATTATCAAAGAGTGTATTACTGGGACCTGAAAATAAAGTTAAGCAGCCAGGCTGGCTATAAAACCAGAGGTGAGCTTGGGGTCTTTCTTCTTACTAAGGAGCCATTGCCTTCCTTCGGAGCCATCTCATTTGACTCGGAGCCAGCTCTCAACGCGTCATTGCTTAAATCTAGTAAAATATTTGTAAATTTATATCCCTTTCTTTTTCCTTTAGTATTATTACTATTTTATTCCCCTTTCTTTCATAAAATAAAACGTGCTAATAACTTTTGCCACATATACCTAAAGTTAAAACTTTTAAATCTTCTAAACACGCAAGTAAAAAACCCAGTGTGGGGAACCCATTTTATATTAAAATTACCCTATAACAATAGTATATCCAGTGATCATAAATAACAAATTTTAATTCTTATTTAATTGATAACTTGTGAAAATGAAACTATTGTCTGCAGTAAACTATTGCCTATTATTAAGTTGACTTTATTTCACATAAAAATCCCTTCTTTGGTTCTGATTTAGTGATTGGACTCCTGCAACTTTTTCTAGGCAGTTAAGAATCTTAATATCAAATTAAATATTTTAAAATTACAAAAAAATAAAAAAAAACATTCCTAAGATTAGTATTGTTGAATCCTCAAATTTTGTTGCATTAGCTTTTGAAGCCTTTAGAAACAACTAGATTTTCCCTAAATACAGTTTAGGAGTATAGGAATTATGAAAGGAAATTCCTTTATCCAGATACAGTCAAAAGCCAATAGTTAAACAATTCATGGGTATTAAGTTATTTTATCACAAGAATTTGATTTTCCAATTTGCCTCATAAATGACCGTTCTTCTAAAGATATAATGAAAATATTAGGGAAAAATTACTTGATTTTTCATTTCAAAATTTTGTTCATGAGTTCTATTTAACTTATGTTTAGCGATTGTTGCAACTGTCTGCTGAATTAAACTTTTTATTGTTTATTTAAGCACTAGAAACCTTTTGGTAATTAAATTCAGCATGTTTATCCTGAACATATAGGGGATTATGGTTAATTTTTTATCGCTTCGGCATAATAAGTATTGTTGATTATATATGCAACTGTATTCCCTGTTTGTCTGTTCTGTTAGCTTATTGTTTTTCAGGGTTTCATTTACCAGCTTTATAAGTGAAAACTTTGACATTTGCATAGCTCAGATATCACATAATTCCATGTCTCATCTCTAACTGGTTAATGACACTTGAATATTGTATTTATACTTCCAACTCAACAGGTCTAAAACTGATCATCTCAGTCAGATTCATTAAGTAGTTAAATCTGTAGACATAAGAGAGTAGAGGTTGTTTTTAGTAGATGGCTATTTAGTAAAATCAATATAGTTAGCACATTCTTTTCTAATGATTGTTGAAAAATAAATTACTTAATGTGTATATAACACTTAGAATGTTTCTCTAAAGAATAAGGGCTTAATTATTTCTGGGAAAATGTTAATATGCTACTGTGATTAGAATTCAGGACCTTTCCTGGCAGTCTGGGCTACTATCTGTTTATCACAGAGGCTTTGTGACAATGGGCGAATTATTTCAACAGAATCATCCTTGGTTTTTTCATTGTTAAAATGAAAATAATAATTATCCATACCATACATTTTATTATGAGACTTAAAAGACTATATATATAAAGCATTTAGGATTTCTGAAAAATAATATAGCCTTAGAATCTCCCATTATTATTCTAGTAAAAACTACGGCCTTTTCTTAATTTTCCTATTGTTATCAGTGAGCCAAATTTTATTTACCTTTATCCACATTTGTTATCAAAGATTTATCTTTATTCTCTTTCACATTCATTAACCACTTCAGCTGTCATTCTTCACTGCTCTTCATTTCTTCATTTTATTCCCCCTCTAACAACTGCTGCTTTGGTTACTTTACCTTACTTAATGAAAGTAGTTTATTGATGTCTTGACTACTCTGTAATCACCTCTACCTGTAACTGAAAATTATCCTCTGAAGAGCGTAGCATGTAGTTTGACTCATTCCTTCATGGCTTAATAATTGCTCACTAATGCTCAATTGACTCTTCTATAAAATCTAAATGTTGTAACCTGAAATTTAAGGCCATTCTCTATTCAGCCCCGGAACCTATTGTTCTTTAAAGGGGAAATTTTTCTTAAATGATACCTGCCACTCTTTCTGAGCACATATTTATTTTTAATTTTTAATATTATATAAATTTCCTCACTTTTTTGTACTGTTTAAACCTCAGCTCATATAATTTGTCCAGGAAACTTTCCACCATACACTCCTTCATTTGTTGCCTTTCTCCTTTCTGTATTTAACTTTCTTTTTGAAAACTCTACGTGTAACAACTTATGGTATATACATTGCTTTCCTTGACTGTTGCATGACCCAGTATGATTATCATGTTTCAAAGGCCCAGTGAATGATAATGAGGGAATGTATGTCTCATATCAGTAGTCATTCAGATTTATTTCCTAGGGATATCAAGCTTTTGGACAGGTAAAATACCATAGCTTTTAGCTTATACTTTCTTTAGATTATCTGTACCTTGTAGGAATGACATTGAAAATACATTGAAATTAAAGTAATTAAAACTTAGACAAGTCAGTGATAGATAATAACATTGTTAGGTTCTTTGATGTAGGCTACTATTTTAATCAGCTATTACAAATAAACATTAGGAAAGTGTGACTACCAAATGTGACAGTTTACTGTAGTTCACCATATCATAACTTGTTTTTTCTTAGCAAAGTGGAGGTCATGGTGTTCCAATAAACCTTCATTTTTCAACTTGCTAGGCCATGTAAAAGATTAACAAGTAGTCAATTATTTGCCATGATAATTTTTTGTCTATTGTCAACATTTCATGTGGCAGTTTTATCATGATTAAGGCTTTACATACCTTTAGCCATGCCATCATTTTCTGTTTTATTACAGGAACTTAAGTGAATCTAGCTGTAATCAATACCTACACATAGAAAACAATCTGTAGTCATTTTTGAAATTTAACATACAGAATTACTGGAAAAAATTATTAAATTGTAAGAATTAAAAATCATATCTATTAATATGTATAAACATGATGTTTTAAAAACTATTTTTTTAAAGATTTGTTTATTTATGCATACAAGAGCTGAGATTCAGGCCAGATGTGTATGCGGGGAATGCTGATGAGAGGATTCACTAGAGACAGAGTGGGGAGCAGAACAGGTGATAGACTGAAATCCACTGCTGTGGGGAGTGGCAGGCGACACAAGAGAGGTTTGCTTGCCATGCAGGTCACCTCCCTGGCTAGGATTGAATTTGTAAGGCAGTGGTTGCCAATAGCTTCAGAGTGCTGTGTCTTACCCCTTGTGCCACCAGGAAGACCCTAAAAGCTATTTCTGAATGGCCAGCATCAACATTGAACATGTTAGGGAATTTACTCTTTTCCACTCTAGTCTTTAGTCTCTATGTATACATATTTCAAAGGAAAAGATACTGTTTCATAGATTAATTGCTTTAAATAAGCATTTATTTAGCTTTTAGATAAAAAATGCATAATTGATGGCAAGAGAGATAAGTGACTATTTATGACACAGCTGGAAAACAATGTTGGAGAAGATTGCACAGGGTAGCCCCAAGAAGGAAAATTCCTTTAGTGTGACTATTATTTGGAGTTAGGTTAACAGAAGCTTCACAAAGGAAGGAATAGAGTGTGAGCTAGACATGCAGAAGGTCCATTTGTCTTATCAAAGTAAGTGATAATAATTTAGGCAAGATTTATTGCCCTACATATTACCTATGTATTTCTAAAGTGGTGTGGGCATTTAAAAAAAATCACATGAAGATAATCAGACAAAGCATATCTCCTGGCACTATTCTATTTTCTGAAGTACCTGAATTAACAAAAATTTTTAACCATCTTTAAATATCTTCCTAACATGGGATACCATGACCTCACACACAGAATTGCCATGATTTCTGGTATTTTCAACATATTTCAACATGTGTTGCTTCACACTTACTCATCACAGAGTTTGATTGTGGAAGATGAAATTGTTTCATTAAGGTTTTGTTTTGATTTCCCACAGGAAAAAACTATGTCCCTGTAATGTGTAATGTATAAAGTGGAACAGTTGCATAAGCTTTGACATAGTGTGGCCATCACTACCACTGTCTTTATTCAATTACCTCTTTGGTTAAAAACATACAATACATAAAAATTTAAATATAAAATCTCGTAACAGACAGGAACTTAGGAAAGGATTCACTGAGATAATAAAATTGGTCAGTTTGCCAACAAAGGAGAGCATATAAAGTAAAAGCTATGAAAACAAGAATTGTACCTGCCTCTCACCATTAAAACCAAGTAGGAGATTAAGAAATATAATTTACAATATTAGACAAATTGGTAGAGTGAGACTGAGAATATTAGAAAAAGAAAAGAAAGCAATGGAAAAAAGAATAAAGGAGAATGACTTTCTTCATGAATTTGGTGTTATTTGAAATTGTATTAACTAGGAAATAGTATATATTATGAAGAGTTTAGGACATTGCTGGATAGGTGCCAGTCTAATATAGTAACTATTTTGAGTTAAAAGCCCTTGAAAAACAGGGCTTCCCTGGTGGTACAGGTTTAAAATCTCAGCACTATCAAACTGTTGCTAGCCACTGTGGCCTGAGTTTGATCCCGGCCAGGGAGCTAACCCACATGGCACAACAGACCTCTCCTATCTTGCCCACCACTCCCCTCTGCAGAGTATTTCAACAGATCCACCTGTTCTGCCTCCCATTCTGTCTTTGGTGAATCTTCTCATCCATACCTCTGGCCTACAACCCAGTCTTTCTATGCATAAATAAAATACATCTCAAAAATAATAAATAAAAATCCATGAGAAACAGCAATTATGAGAAAAACAGTCTTACATTTCTTCTTAAATGTGAAGAAATTCCAATGTGAAAGATGTCTTCCCTGTATCAAAAGAAAATAACCATATGGCGAAATAGAGAAGTTGAAACCAAAGATATTCTGCACAAACAGATCTTTTTAAAATAATTCTTACCTTTCTAATAACTTCCCCACATAGTTTAGTTAATTTTACATAATTTCCTTTATTGTTCAACCTAGTGTAAGGCATTTAAGTTTTGTTATTTCTTTGGGTCTTCATTTCATTCATGTCATGTAAAATTTATCTTCAATAAATGTGTATGATTTGTATCCTTTTGATCTGTCTTACATCAATTTAATTATCAAGTCTAACCAAAAATCCCAAGCCTGTAGAGGTTAAATATTCTCTTCTACAAATATAAGGGTATGAATATGAGATTCAGAGTCAGGTTATCTCTTGTTCTTATACTTAATATTTTGATAGACTTAGGTAAATTATTTAACATGTAACCCCCAGATTCTTCATCTGTGAAGCATAGTTAATCACACTGGGCTGTTGTGAATATTAAAAGGAATAAAATAATGCATGTATTAAAATAGCATGGGGTCCAGTCCCTGATTAAAAAAATCTGTGTGACTTTTCAGGCCTGTCCATAGGTGATTTAAAAGTTTTATTTGGCAGACCTAATGGGGGAAGGAAGTATCCACCCTCCTTACACCCTCCTTACACTTGATGTACAACCAGTGCATTACAGTATCTATAAGCAGGTTCCTGCTGATGATGTATGGTTACGATGTATGTATTTACGTTCCTTGGCCTGACCACTAATAACTTCATTTCTAGATCTCTTTATCTGATGTCTTGGCCCTAAGTCCCCTTAGCTGTTTCTGCTGAAATCCCTTTTGAGAGAAGGAAGGTAAAACCTTGTAGATACTTTTCTGTAAGTAGTCACATTGCTCCCCTGTCACATTGCTCTCAACCTAAGGATCCACAAGCTTAGTCACCACAACAGTGAGATGACTTCCATGTCTTTGCTAATCTACTTCACCCTCCACTGGTACACAACTTCACAGGGGAAATGAAAAGAGAACTGCTTTTTTCTCTGCATTTAACCTCTTACTTATATCATCATAGTAAGTGATTATAACTTAAGTCTTCCATCTTTGGATTTTTGCCTAAATGTGCTACTTGGAAGCTTGGTAGCTTAGCTATCTCTCTCCCAACTCAGTTGAACTCTTTATAGATATATTCCTCAATGGTTAAATTTAAGCATCAAAAATACACTTTTAGGGCCTCCCTGGTGAACCAAGGGGTTAAGTCTCAGCACTATGAAGCTATCCACAGCCACTGCAGCAAGAGTTCTATGCCCTGTCAGGGAGCTAGCCCACATGGTGCAGCAGAGATCTCTTGTCTAGCCCACTGCTCCCCTCAGCAGTGTGTTTCAGTAGGTCCATCTATTCTGTTACCCACTCTGTCCCTGGTGAATCCTCTCACTACCACTCGCATTCCCTGGTCTACACTCTAGCTCTTCTATGCATAAATAAATATAATAAAAATCTTTTTAAAAAATACACATTTAGAATCCACATAAGTAAGAGATATAAAAAATACACAGATGAAAACTGCAGGTATCTATTACCTAGTTATTCTATCAGTTGTGTTAGTTGAACATTAATTGCCACCCTCAGAGTAGAAACTTAGTAAAAGAACAGGATGAAATTCTTTCAATGAGAAAGAACCTTCCTGCCCAATTTCTGTTGGAAGCCTTTATAAACTTTATTGTCAACTTTATTTTTATTTGCAATGATCTAATTGTCAGGATCTGTTCCAGGTCATCTGTCATTAAATCAAAAGTCATTGTATACATATTTAAATCAATGTTTAATGCTAAGGCAAATATTAGATGTTGCTTTACTATTAGAAATATAATAAGCTACCTCAGAGGTTAATTAGAATTTTTGTTGTTTCTCCTGAGCACATACTTCTATGTAGATTAGATATCTATGATTAACTGTTTTATTATTTTATCCAAGCAACATTTTTCCCAAAAAAAATTTATCCTAAAACATCGCTGTCCCAGTTATCCATGCGAGAACAAAAAACAATTAAATAGCAAAATAATGTTTGTTTTCAGGAAGATAGAGTCTTATGTTGCAAGTTAACAGAAATATACATCTGTGTACATAAATGTATGTAATCAGATATGAAGCACATGATTGTATGCTTAGGTATGCTTGTATAAAGACACCCATATTCATACACACCTATATTTTTAGCATAATACATATATTTTAGTAATATAAAATATCTCAAAATGTAAACCTTTCCTTTTCTACTTTTCTGATAATATTTTTAACAGCATGTTCCTCCATATTGGTGCAGTAACCCACCTACTCTGTGATTTTTAAGTAGCAAAAGCAATTGAATTATATATACCATGTTGAACATACAAGACATGAAGCACACATTCAAGTTTAGAAGAAGAAGCTGTTCCTGTAGTATTTCAAATGAAATCTACAGGGAACAAATACAATCAGAGAAAAGCATATTATTTTGCATATTAGATATGAAGGTACAAATATGCATATATAATGATGATAATACAAATATTCATGGTATATACATATAATCCTAAAATAGTGAATACTTAAATTATTCATGTCCTATGAATATAACATCATATTTTTTAAAACAGAAAACACTGTGTTGCTGTATTATCTAACCTTCTTACTATATATTATATATTCAGATAGAATTCCCAGTTTTTGCCATTGTTACATGCCATTAACATAAGAAACATGTCCTATTATGTAAATTAACTGAGGAAAGTGACCTACTCTTTTTAACTCAGTAAAGATGATCATTTACAACCACAGGCACTTCTATCAATCAAAGCTTTTCATGTACACACACAAAAAAAAGTGATGAAATTTTTAGATTACTTTGTCTCCAAAGAAATGTGATCATATGATATTGTTCATAATAACTTAGAGTGCTCATTACAGGCAGAAAAACTGTCTCTTGATGCAAGCTGAGTAATCAACTTGAAAAGAGGAAAAATAGTGAACCCAACATTGAAAGTTCAGCTACTGAGCACAGGTTTTCAACAATCAGCAAAAATTCAATAAGGCCAGCATTTTTTATTCATTATAACAACTATTGTTATTTCAATGCCCCCAATAAAAATTAAAAGCATGATGTAATACTATTTTACAGAAAACTTGTTCAGATTTATACTCAAGAATGGACCTAATACTTCTTAGTCTTCAAAAATAAGAATCTGAAATAAGAGGTGTTCCCTTTGTAGAAATCAGTTTACAGTGTCCTAAAGCAGGGGCATAGTAAAGATTCACAACTATAAAAATTTTAAGACAAAATATGCAAGCATAAACCATAGATTTGAAGCATACAGCAGGAGGAGAGGGAGAAGATTCAAAACAGGGGAGGGAAGAGCACAAAAGACTATGGAAACATTTAGTGGGTGCCGTGGTGATGGGGGAGTTTATAAGGGCTACAACTAAGGGGAATAATCAAGTGTTGTAAAAAATGAACAATGGTATAAGAAAAAAATAAAAATGTTCTCTAGGACTGCTTATATCAATGGAATAGAGCTATTCACTCTTTAAAGGAACTTCCATAGGTTGCATATTGTTTTTCTGTTGAAATTACACTGCATTGCAAAGAAAGAATAAGTGGCATGGTAAGGAAATACTTTACTTTCAGTGTATGTGTGTGTAATTGAACATATAGACTAGGCAGATAATTCATAACAATAAAGTGTTATAATTTTTCTTCATGATTATAAGGATTAACTTCTTCAGATATCTCGCATGCACACACACAAACATACAGACAACACATATTTATTAAATAATAGTATAATATGGCAGTTATATACAGTAATATCTGTAATAGTTCAATTCTATAGCAGCCACTTGTTTTGCCTTTCAGTGACATAAATGAAAGGACATTTTTATTAATGGTCTATTTTATCTTTAATACCTTAAAGACCTCCTAAATCAAGGAAACTAAAGAATAATATATAGCTAGGCAACCAATTAATAAGAGCTTACTAAGTGCCTTTGATTTTCAAAAATTTTCTGTGCTAGGATCTGCAAAATATACAAAAATAAAACCTGTGTTACCCTCTTGGAAATTCCAAACTATCTGAAAAGAAAAAAGTTTAAATGTTGAATAATTTATTGAATATATTAACATTGTATAATTATGTATTGAAATACAGGGCAAAAAATAAAGATGTTTGGACAGAAATTACTCTGTATTCAATAGTTGAGGAAGTACCAATTAGACCTGTCCTTAATTGAGATGGAAGACGGAGGTAAGGAAGATTATAGACTATTTTAACTACATTTTGGATAATGAATCAATTCAAAATGAATATAAAATTATGAAAATTTTAAATTTGGAATATTTAACTAAAACACTCAAGGAAACAGAAGTTAGTACAATGTGCTTCTGAAGTATGTAGTATCGATGATTCAGAAGACTAACAGAGTACTGAAAATTAAAGCTGGGCATACACAATAGAGGTAAGAATCATATCTACCATAATTGTTTCACAAAAATATAGACTCTAGAATATCAAAATGGACTTTTTATTGGTATGCACGGCAATATATTTTTGTGTATGTATAGAGTACAAGGGTGTGAGACAGAGGTGTGGAGAGGTGAGAGGATTCACCAGAGATAGAGTAGGGAGCAGAACAGGTGGATTAACTGAACTGTACTGCTGAGGGGAGCAGCAGGGAGACAGGAGAGGTCTTCTGCACCATGTGTGGGTTAGCTCCCTGGTAGGTGACCGATTTGAGGCCACAGCAGTGATAGCACTGAAACTTAACCCTAGACCACAAGGGAAGCTCCTATATTGCAATTTTATCATAAGAAAATTAAATGAAAAGTAGGAATCAAAATTCTGTTATGGCTATTAATATATATATAATTGTCATATTTACTGTTATTTAATAATATATATGTTGTTTGTATTTTTGTTTGTATATGTGATATGTGAAGAAGTTTATCCTTATATTCATGTTATAAGAAATATTATATTTTTATGAATTTTCTGCCTAGTCTATATGCATATGTGTGTACAATCAATAAATACATTCACATTCAGGACTGAAAAATAATGTAGGTACAGTGGGGTGGGGGATTGGATTCGGTTATTGTCCTAAATAAGGAAACCAGTGTGCTCTTCTCTAGGTTCCTTAATTATCCCCTTTTACATCCAAAATCTGCTACTCAAAAGTTGTTTAACTTACCTAGTTAATTTTTCTGTTTCAGAGACTTAATCTCCAAAACAGAATTTATAATGTATTTTATTACCTAAAATTGTCTATTGATTAAATTACACAATTAATGTGAAACATTTGGAATTTAGAGCATGGCATGTATCTGGCCCATAACAAGAGAGTAATAAGTAGTAAGTTGACATGACTGTTATTCCCATTGACTGTTCTGCCTGTTTCCTCGTGTTTATTGGTTTTTAATACTGGCTCTTAACTAATCCACCATTCACTTAACTTTCCAGAAGTCCTTCTTCCACATTCTTGTGAATTTTCTCCTAAGAAAAACAAATGTATACTTATTGACAAAGTTATAAGGAAATCAGTATATGTAAAAATTGGTGCACATTTTAGTAGGATAAATGAAGCATGTGCATATGTTGAGGTATGAAGTCTTAATCCTAAAATTATATATATATATATTTGTAAACAAATGGAGAATTGATACAGATTTGACTTCAGGAAAAAAAATCCACAGTATGTATCTAGCCAAAAGATAGTTCATTTATTTTGACCTGTTATCATTATTTCAGAATTCTAATAAAAATGTGAGGAAGCTATATGCACAATGACATGTAAACATTACTTATAATGTGGAACTATTGAAGGCAATTGAAATGATCATGTAGAATGGTTAATTAAATTGTAAATTATGGTACATCTTCATAATGAAAACTATATGCTATTAGCAGTGGTAATTAGAAAAATTATGTAGCACTATTGAGAAAAATGAACATGACATGTTAAGTGAAAAAGGCATTATAATACAATATGAAAGTGCATAATAATGGCAATTTTGTGAAGGATGTATATGAATAATAAATCTGAAATGATATGCTCAGGAAATAAAATATTAGCTGTATTAACATGGTGGAACTAATAGATTTGTTTCTATTTTCTAACATTCAGTAATGTTCAAATATTTTTCAAATTATAATTATATATCCTTTTTCTCATTACTTCTTTTTTCATTTCATATATGTAGACTATATACATATAGATTTTTTTTGTTTAAAAACTTTACATTAACTCTGTCTTTCTCTAAAATAAAAAAAAAAATCAAATCTGTTGTCATGTTAGCCAAAATCTACTTTCTAGACTCATATCCTATCTTTCTAGTTCATGTGTATGATTTTTCTTTTATGTGAAATTTTCATTGTTTCCCAGATGTCATGCCTAAGAAGTTACACTATTGAAGTCAGTGAGTTATGGTAATTATAATAATAATGTGAATCACACTTTGGGTTTCCAAATATGACATTATTTAACATCTATGCTTATATCTGAGCTATCTCCTCAGATAGTTTTTCATAAACCGCTATTCACTTCTTTAGTTCCCTTAACTTTTCAGGAAGTTCCTATACATAATCATCATCATGAATGAACTAGAATTTTCAGCAGTTTCCTTTTTATTGAAATTTTCTAAACCAATAGGGGAAATGTATACATAATTTCTTATTCTAAAAGTACCTAGTGCTGATGTAGAAGTTAAAAGATTTTCTAAACAGGGCCTCCCCTGGTGGCGCAGTGGGTTAAGCAACGCACTATGAAGCAAACCACAGCCACTGCAGCACGAGTTCGATCCCTGCTGCCGGCCAGGGGGGG